>CM028365.1:4305000-4493021 GCA_016624345.1 Platycodon grandiflorus
TTCGTGCTGTGCTTCAGTCCACTCCTCCTCTCCCCACATAGTTTCATCCACGTAATCATCATAATCATAATTATACTCATCTGCCAATTCATCACCCTCGCGAAACAACTCAAAAGACGAATCCGCATCTGCTTCCAGTCCTTCATCATTTTCCACAGTAGTAACAGGAACATCTTTGTGGCTATTAGCATTAGTACCAGAACCACCCTCTTCTGAGCCTTTTGAGGCACTATCTTCAAGAAGCCGTCTCCCCGTGTTTGTTCCATTATTAGCACTTCCAGTTTTTTCTGGTCCAGAATCTGAAGAAGTAGTATCTACATCCTTTTCAACTTTAATGTCTGGGTTAGTTCCATTTTGTGCATTGTTGCTTCCCTCCTCTGAAGAATTATTGTTCACATGCTTTGACAGCTCAATATTTGCTTCTACCTGACTCCCGTTTTTCTTCTCGAGATTCTCCAAATTTGATCCATTGGCTACGACATTGTGAACTTCTGTCGGAGCTGAATGAAGTGTTTGATCCAAGTGTAATTTCATTAGTTTCAACAAGGATATTCAATATTTTATTGATAAAGCTGAGAATAGAAATTTCAATCATATATTCATATGTACAAAATGCTTATTCAAATAAGCAAAATCGTAAAAGACAAAATATTTCCACATCTTTGGGACGAGAGAAAAAGGGAGAGGTATAGAAGAGACTAAGGAATTATTTGTATTTTATAGCACAATATAGGAAATGTCACTTACTCAAATTAATCAGTTATGACAAACACATAGTAAAAGAAGAAAGCAGCTAACATAATTTTATTTGTAAATCAGTTTTAGTTGTCAAGTTGATCGCGTGAACATAAAGAAAACAAGATGTCCACAATGAAAATCTATTGCAAACAGGAACAATCCCTACACATGCTAGCTGACTGAAAGACGTGAAACTCTTTATACACTAGCACATCTAATGATTTTTTTGAGAGAGAGAGAGAGAGACCATAAAAACTTAAAAAGGTTACTGAAACAATGTATTATGAGGCATTATTAAGCAGAATCACAAACCTAAACATGTCATGCTGATTATGTTTGCTTGAAATCACAAAAATGTCTACAATATTAAAAGATCTCAAATGGCACAATATACTATAATGTTATAAGGCACAAGCAGCCTAAGCTAAAGATGTATCTATCAAAATTCCTCATAAAACTACATTCTTACTGTTGTGAGCTCACTCATTTAATAAGAAAAAGATGTATCCTATCAAAATTCCTCATACATCTACAACATTCTTACTGTTGTGAGCTCACCCATTTGATAGAAGAAAATGCATAATATAGGATAAACTAACCAAGCATCATTAACAATGTAAGGACTACATCTCTCTTTCCGGAGGATTACACGACTTACGAGGTATTGAGTTCATAACAGCCTCCTGGATGAGCACGTCATCATGAACATCTGGGTGAGAACGGTCCACAGGGTCTGGATGCAAACCAACGTGCCAATCCCTTTTAACTTTTAGTCTAGGTACCACTAATTTATCTGACATCATGTAACCTGAAACTCTAAAACAGTGAAAAGGAAAACACAGTACACACTGAGTCTGAATTGTACTAAACTAATATAGAAATGCAAGAACGGAAAGGAGCGGAAATTACTTATAGAAAATTACCTGAAAAAGAGAACCTCTCCGTTGTAGGTAGCCAAAGCTATTTCTCTCACACCATCCTTGTCAATATCATATAAGAGGGGACTGGCATGAACAGTGGACTGATGGAAAGCAGGCCAACCTGATGAAACATATGTATAAGTAACGGAAAAAAGAACCACTATAGTCAGCTTTATTCTTTCTTTTAGTAAGTAAAGATAGCACTACTGAAGAGTGCTGAAAGGGGGCACAACCAGGACGCATAGTATTTACACTTAATAACAAATTAACTTTACTCTCTAATGCAGCAATCCCAGCAAAGAACATTGAAAACGATTTAATAAGGTATTTAAAGAAGCAAAGCCTCTGATCGTACCACCCAAACAACTGCCAGTAGATTATTGAAAGTGTATAGGCATGTATAAAAGGCATTTGATGAAAAGATATACCTGGCATTTTGTCTCCATCAGAACCTTCCAAGACTTCCAGGTAATGAACGAAAGAGGGAACAACCACTTCAAGCTTTCCATCGCTGAGATATATGAGAACACGCAACCATCAAACTCACAGAAAAATATGACTAACAGGGAAAACTGCAGCTTGGAAACATACAGCATAAACCCATTTAGCAGGCGAATAGTGGAAAATTCCCAGAAAATATAATTTTTCATATAATATAGTGCCTAGAAAATAAACTCATGGAAAACTTTTGGTTATACAAATAATTTTGTTTGATGAACAAAATCAGGGTAGTTTGGAAAGCATTTGCATAACATTTCAGTTACCTCTCTGCCAACTATCACTTTCCCACTGAACACGTTATTCAATTTTGAGGTCAGTTTTTAACAATTCCACTCAACAAATAGATACAGGAATGCATATTACAATTGGAAACTCTCTCTGGCATTTATCGTTTGAAGGAAAGAGGAAAGTGAATTAGATAAAATATGGTCGCTCACAACACCAAAATTACCATGAACATACCAGTACAAAATGATTAAAGATGAAAACTAATTACTTTGAACATGAAGAAAGAAAACTCCCCCCTTACCTATTAATATCGGCAATCAACGGTGTAGCATATATGCTAGAACTGACTTCTGTCTGCCATCTCAGCTCCAAATTCTGCGGGCATTGTTTATTCAGTAACTCATCCTCGTCTCTACAAACACCAAAGATTAAGAGCAAGTTGATAGCATTAGCCAGTAGAGTAGAATGTCCAATACAAATTGTTAACAAGAAAACAACAAGTTCCACCATCAACATAAATTCACTATTATTAAATCATTCTTTTGCTTGACCCCATTTAGCTGTCAGCTGGTTTTACTTGGCAATTTTAGGCAGAAACAGCTGAATTCATCTACATTAAGGCCCTGGTTTTGAATGGCTTTTTACAACTTGGAAGACAGCGAGTTGGATGAATGTTTGTAGTGTTAGTTTTCAGGAAGTTATACCTCACAAGATATTAAGTAAACTCTTCCTTTTAAAAGTAATTCCAGCTACGATTTTATGAAAACCATGCTCAAGAGGTACCCTAAGCATGTCACTTTAAAACCCAAAAAAGAAAAATATCCAAAAACAAAATCAGAACACCAGATACTTTAAGCAAAAAAGAATAAGGTAGTGTTTGGGAGTGTCGAATCTAGGCCTTGGGATTGGAATAGCATCTTATACTAGCTCGAAAATTCAAGCCATTTCTGACCTAATTCCATTGTAAACTGTGACTAAATGATCCCAGGCAAATGATGAGCGGAAGCAAAAAAGAAAACTACCACAGACAGCCTATAAAGTTTGGCGGATCAAATATGCACTTCCCAGTTCCCAAGTCTATCAAAATATTAGAAACAAACAACAATTCGACAAATTTTGAACTGTAAAAACAGTCAAATTCAGTCGCATTGATACCCAGATTTCCATTTACAAGATCAAAAGTTGAATTCACAAAATGCATACAGAAATGGGAACTTACAAATTGGGATAACCCAAGGCATCATCACTCGCCTCGCGTTCCCGAAACTTGCTCTTCTTGGAATCAGCATCCAATTGAGCTTCCGAAAAGCCAAGTGATAGACAAATGAGGAGACAAACAAATAAAACCCTAGATTTCATGAAGATCCTCGGTTTGACTGAAATATAAACTGATACTACCCTAAATTGATTAAAATACAAAGCTTAAGCGAATGATGTGGAATTGTCGAGTTGTAAGTAGAGAGAGAGAGAGATTTTAGGGGAAATGAAAAACCCCACCCCAGGACTAAGTTGTGACGATGTTGAGCAATGGTGATTGGTGGGAAGAGTTTCCGAGCTGGATGGATTTCGCGACTGTTACAGGGGTCAGGGACCGCCTTGTATTTCAGTCGAACTCCGAAAACCGCTTGTCCGTATCAACAGTTGTGGACTTTAGGGTCTGTTTTTTATTAGTATGATTTTGTTTTGAGAATAGCTATTCACAACACAACCCCTTCCCCACGCCCACCCCACCCCACCCCACCCCACCCGAAAAACATTATTAAGTACACCTCCTTTGATTATTACAAAAATAATATTATAAAATTTAACATATTTATCCTTTATTCAATTATTATAAAAATATCATTAAAATGTTCGGTCAACAGAACACTTTTAGGGGTGTTCAGTGGGTACTGACCGAACACCTCTAAACTTTTCTGTAAATTTCATACGGAGGGAGATGATATTGAATTTGATAAATAAGTTGATTCTCGGTGGGTTTTCTATTTTCACTGTGAACTTCAATTTTTATTGCTGTTATTTTATGGGTTCTCGTTGAACTTATCGATTTCTTACTCAAAAACAGTAAATTTTATGGTGAGTTTTCTCTCGATAGAGTATTAATGGAGGTTTGAGCATGTTTGGATAAATACATTCTTTCTTCAAAATGACATGTTTTCATTGAGTGTGTGTGTGTGTGTGTGAAATTGTAGGAGAGGGGAAGGGGGAATGACGGGGAAGGAGGAAGGAGGGGGGAGGGGAGGAAGGGGGTTGCTGGAAAGGAGGAGGAAAGGAGGGGTAAAATGAAAAATTGAGGGGGTGTACTTAATATTTGGAAGGGTTTACAATTTAAGTGGGCATTGTACTTAAAAAGGGGGTATACTTAGTAATTGTGGGGAGCGTGAATAGCGAGTCCCTTTTGTTTTTAATTTTAATGTTCGTTTGATTTTTATCAAAAATGATTTTTGAAAATATCTTCATGAATTAGTATCATCCTAGTAATGTTAGAAAAATAAGTAAAGTGATATGTCACAAGAATCACCAAATCTAGTCACATAGTTAGTCCTTACAGGTATTCAAGTTTGATTCTTATGCTAACACTTGAAATATAGTACACAGTAATTCTCTTCTTAATTGCAAAGCCCGAGTCGACAGAGTATGCTATAGGATTTGCCCACACAGATGATTAAGTTTAGGTGCACAAGCTAGTTTAAACAAATCAACTTAGTGACTCACTGAATCACCAATTCTCAAAAAAAAAAAAACTTAAAAAACTCATCTCACTTTTACTTTTATCTCGACTAACCTTCTTTTAGAGAGAGAGAGGTTGAGGTTCTCTAGAATAAAGTAGTATATCAAAGATCAATTTCCTCGGTATTATTTTTCTTTTTTAAAGCATATGAGAATAAAAAATTCTATTCAGTTAAAGACAAATCTTTCACGAAAGAATCACTCTTTCACATGTTATTTTCTTCTTCTAGTATGAAACAAGCCTAAAAGCTAGGTTGTCAATAAACGTATTTTCTTGCTCAAGCAATAGTTGGTGCTGTTGAAAAAATGATGTTTGAGTTTTGATGGGATCCTCCCAAATACTCATCCCACATGCCAGAGAAGTTAGTGCAATTTGACTAGTTAGTGCAATTTGAGATAACCAATTTGACTAGTTCGTGCAAGTCTCAAAGTGGGTGCATTCATGCCAGAGAAGTTAAAAAGAGTTTGTAAGCTCCAGTGTGTGCCAGAGAAGTTAAAAGTGTTTGTCAGCTCAAGTGCGTGCCAAGGAAGTTTAGTGTTTTGTCAGCTCAAGAGCGAACCACACCTAGTAGCTCGACTAGCCTTGTAATCAAAATAGTATGTAGATGTCAGAGCAAAGTGCAAACCCTTAAATATTCTACAAGCTAGGGTTTGTCAGCTCAAGAGCTGACTGAGCTCAAACTGCAAGCCTAGCTGCTCGACTAGCTCTACCATCTCATAGGTCGTATATACAACCTAGCAAAGTGCAAATCCATACCTATTCTGTAAGCTTTTTGGAAGATTCATAAGTTGATGTAAGAGTCCTGTAATCAGCATACTTTAAACTTTATAAAATGAAGATGGTTTCAGGTCTAAACATAACGAGAAATAGTACGCCCTTTTCAATAAATTGATTCAAGGTTCTGGCAATAGGAGAAAGCTCAACCAACCCTTTCAAAAGGCATTCAAACATAGACATTGTCGAACGAGACTGATCTTGTTTAGGAGAATTTATGAGCTTAAAAATAAGTCAAGACCGGCTGAAATGGACAACTTATCAACAACAAATTAAGAGAAAAAATGGAAATATACATGATGATCCTATTACTAATTTCTTCCATCAGAGGGAAAGAACTTTAAAAGGCCTAAACTCAAGAACTACTCTTTTTAAATGTACCATCTGGATCATATAACTCACCAGACTGCACAACCTTACAACGCTATAAACGAGTGTATGCTAATTACATAAAAACTCTCAATGACCCTTTTGCTGATACAACTAGCTGTGGAGGGAGGGGAATATCCTAGGCTAACTTCACTGGTGGTGACATGCTGAGCTTCATGAAACTCATTTACGTCGCACAGAATTAGAGTGGTGGGCTTTGCTGTCATTGCGAATCCTGTCGGCATACATTGGCAGGCTAAGTATCTCCCTGATCTCTTCTAGCAAGACCTCCTCTGTGATATTGTCCTTTATACTTCGCATAACCTGTTTTCAGTACAAAAAGACGTGCATTTTAAGTCCTCCATGTGCTAAATCTAGTATAAAGAGAGAATGATTTGACTAGCGCATTCTCATGTTTTCAGAAAATGTCCCAACCCACTATGTTTTCAGCAGATAGATTACATACTTTGAATTTGGTTTTGAAAACTCCACTGAAGCCTAACGCCATCAATCTCCACTAACAGAAATGCTGACATGCCATTGACCCATTTTGTAACCCAAATTTTGAAGATTGGAAAATATTAGCCAGGTGATTGGCTGATATGGGTTTTAAAATGGGCGCAACTACTGCCACGTTCAGCAGTTCCATTGGAGGAAATAAACAGCATCACGTTTTTTGGGGAAATTTGAAAATCTTAAGTACGCATTTCAATCTCCCAAAAACAAATTACATTTCTATGATTGTGAAAAACATAAAAGCATGCAAGTCCAATAGGGCATCTTCCCAAAAGAATACAATAAGAGCATAAGATATACCTTTCTGTAAGTGTTAAAATCATTCGGGGTTGCTTTATCTGTCCTAACCCGCATGCAGGTCCAAACATCTGCCTCGGAATCCCAAGCACACTCAATAATCTTCCCAGAGTAAGATGCAGGATCAGATTCATCTGCAAATTCACAAATAATTACATCTGAATCAGGCTTAACCAGAACATAGATCTATAAAACTTCAGCATTTTATTAATAATAAACATAATAACCATGTTTCCATGTATTCCCACACAGGAACCATATGTACACTGCAATCGACAAATTCAGATAAAGCAAAGCTGTTTGGGAGTAAAGGTCATCAAACAACAAAAGGAGAGATTCACTAACCACCGAATACAACCCTGTTCCCATCCATCAGCTTTTTCTTCCCTCGTTCATAGAGGAAAAGTAGCTGGCGATCGTCAGCCATCTGTCGACACAAGCAGGCAGAATTAGTGAAGCTGTGGCTCGTAAGGGAAGTGGAAGGGAGACCCGATATACAAACCAATACAAGAAAGTTCAATAAGTCAACCTCAAACAGAAAGTCAACGGAGTTCATATTCGCATATTTCCACTTCAGTAGGCCTTCGTGCGTACGAGGCACATAAGGATCATCCCAACCCTGCCATGAGAGACCAAATGTAACCAATATGTAAGATTAATAAGGTAACAATTCTGATCAAATAGAACATACTAGTATCATCCAAAATGCCAAGTCTAGAGAGCCAACAAGAGACACATCTTTCGAGACAGGACATGCATACTGAAAAGATCGTTAAGAAGCTGCTTTGTGCTCAAGTGCATCATTGACTATTCAATCTCTAAGACTTGCTGTCCTCAAAATGTTTTTCTGTTTTCTTGCTCTATAAAGATAAGGTGCACCTATTAAGATATAAGAGAACTTTTTTGGTAATTCTAATTAAAAAGAGTGTCCAAATTAATTCTGGAACTATAATCAAGTACATATTCACACTAAACAGAAATCCAAAAGTGGAACTCAAGAATAAAGAAAACAACAGACGAGACAAGGAGAAGAAGAAGAAAGGAAGAAAAGGCACCTGAAAAACAAGACCATCTGCATCATGTGAAAGCCTTGGAATGAATTCCTTCAAAAGCTTGGTAACGGTGGAGAGCAGCCAAAAATCCTTCCTCCTTACCTAATAAAACTTCCGCAAATCAGTAACTGGTTGACACAGGAATAACAAAAGGCTAGAACATGAAAAGATGGTGGTAAGTTATAGACAGTTTTCAACAAACGTACCCTAAATGGCTCCAAGTCATATCTGTAATAAGGATTTCTGCTATTATAACGTTCATAGTTCCGAGGTTCAATCACTTCTCTCTCGAGCATTTTCCATCGTTCATAGAATGGTCTCTGCAAAAAAAAAAAAAATCAATTATGAAACCTTATAGTTCAAGCTAAAACCAAAAAGAAAACCAGTAAAGACAAACATGAAAGCATGACATAAAAATCATAAATAACAATATAACATAGAATAGAGAACACGAGAGATGCATTGCAGAAGATAAAGGAACTATGACTGGGTGGCATAACATGATTTAGTAACTAAACATAAATATAAAATCGTTAAAGTAGACAGATCAATCTGCAGCTTTTCTTCACCACTTTACTTGATGACCAGATAAAAGAAAGAAATCAGTGTAGATATATAACAAGTTGACAGGTATCCAACACATGACTAGAAATTAGTGCTGATGTTCCCTAAACTGAAGCTTGACAGAATGGGAAAGAATGTTGCATTCTTAAGAAAGCAAGCAGGACACGGAAACGCAAACTCGCGCAGACCAACAGATACATAGACTGTACACTTCTTATACTTGATACTTCTACTTTCCACCTCCCGTGAATGATGGCATAATTCATAGAAAGTTAAATTACTAGAAATAACCTAAATTTTGATCATATTCCTCATCAAAATCTGCCCCAACTGTTATAAATAATCGTTAGGTCATATTCCTGAAATAATATTTCCTAACTATTCTTTACAATAATTCTTGAAGAAACAAAGGCCTGATACCCGTAATGAGTATCAGTAACGTCACCATCCTTACTTGGACAAACGTCGCCTTAGAGCCAACCTGCCACTTTCTAGCCAATATGATGCTATATCAAGTCCAATGCAATGTAATACATCTAAAAAAACCTCTTCTAAGAAGTGTCAAACCAACCAACTCGTCTTTTTTCAGCAAGTGTAAACAAACTTGAATAGACTAAGTATTTCCGAGATCAAACAGAATAAGATATGCTTAATACTAGCATGTTGGTTCAAAAATATACATTACTATTTAATTATTTACTCATTATTAGGTCAATCATTCCGTTTATTTAGCAATACAAGCTGAAGATGAAGTCCCTGCCTGAATACAATCTTTGTTTTACGTTTCTGATTATCAGTTTCTTTTCAAATTTTGAGATCAATACATGTCTGATCATTAGTTTAAAACTTCTTTTAAAAACTTTAAGAAATAAAATCATCCTGAAAAATGTTTACTTCGTTATTTTTATCACATGATTAATTTGAAAAAATAAAATAAAATAGAACTAAGGTAGGTTTTAACTGCTTCCAGAACATGAATATTGAAGATAGATTCATTGGTGCCAATCAAGCAGGTTCAACAACCTGTGTCGGGTATTTTTTTGGTGTCAACACACGCAGCAAAGAAAAAGAGCAAATAACAGAGGGAAGAATAGTGGGTTGTCCTACAATATAGTAGATTTGGATGGTTGCTACAATGGAACATCATTAGTTCAGAGTGCTACAGACACGCAAGCACAAACAACATTAATGTCAAAAGAAAAGATAGGGTTTAAGTGTTATTTTTTTCCAGGTAATTCTTAGTTTCTCTTTAATAACTGCAAGCATTTACATCACCAACCAAACAGTGGCATGGTAGCACATATTGCAAACCCACATGAATAGCTTATCTACCCAAAGTAAGAAAAAAAGGCCGCAACCATTTACAGCACTCCACACAACCACGTAAACATGACATTATTTAAAGACCATGAAGATGGAGACATGAAACCAAAACTTAAGGGTGCAATTTAAGTCACATGATCACAGAGGCACAGGGAGACGTCCAGCAATCATGAACTCCTTTTCTTTACCTCCACGACAGAGACTTGATTAATTGCCATCAAATCGTATATCAGGTATCGTCTCTCTTGTTTCCCTGTGTCTGGCACAGTATCAATTATCATCTCCCCATCAAGTAGTGTAAAGTGGTGCGTCTTCTCAGCTAAACCCTTACAAGAAAACATAGTGAAGTCAGATTAGAAGAAACCAACACCAGTCTCTTACAAGAGGATATACAATACGAGAAAGCTTGGAAGTGGAACTCTGTGCATACATACTTCATTTGTGGGTTTGCAAGGAAATCTCATCTGGACCCTTCGGAAGACAAAATTTCTATCTATAAGGTAACACCCATCAATAGTAATTAACATCATATATCGGGTTCCATCGGCTTTCCAAGTGGCGTAATAGAAGCGCTGCCTTAGAAGTTGTAAGTTCTCCCTGCATGTTACAGACACTAATATAATGATCAAAGATATAATAAGCAACAAAAGAATCTCAATAAGAGAAGAACCCATATTGACATCCATTACAATAAATTTCCTTGTCGGTAGCAAACCAGAAAAACTTCACATCAGAAATTTAACATATTTGACATGTGGTAAAGTGAGTACAGTTCAGTATTTATCAGGAATGTATTAAGACAAAAATCTAGAACCGGTTTAGTTAGAAAACGATTGTAGAGCCATGCCAAAGCCACATAGTCATACTCCCACGTAAACCATGCACACAAACACACATACACATGAACAGATTAAAAGACTCCATACTTGAGAACACTGAATAGCATACACATGCACTCCCCAAACAAACACACCCAGTCTACAAACGAACAACTTACCTAATTACATAGACACAACATACATAAATACACAGAGAAACCAGAGAAAGTTGGTCATAACGTTGCTATTAAGACCAGGAAATTAAGTTCCTAGAAATGTAAATAAACCTTGTGATGAAATTTCTACTTCTTACACCACCTCATGAGCTGTCTAATGTCTACACTACCATAACGCATGGAAGACATGATCCATCCAAAGCTAGGATATATCAATGTCAAGCCACCTTGACGTTCAGGAAAAAAAATCACTTTTTAATTCCAGCACACATCTTAAAAGCAAGCATCAGGAATTAAACATCCACAGAGCTCCGGTGTGACCCCATTGCAACATGATATTATAATGCCAACCAATATTTCTTGCCTAATTGAAGTGTTAAAGCACCAGCAATGATAGACACATTTGAAGCCTGTTTGCCATTATTACATGGGCTCCTCTTGGCAAAACATCTACAGGGGACTTCTAAGTGGTTTGGTGAGTCAGAATAGAGGTCTAATAGTCATGGTGCCACCTTGATCCTTTGTGCCTAAGGAGTCATTGGTGCTATTGATGTTGTGAGTGACCTAATCACTACATTTGTGTTGCCACCTTTCCACACGTGAAAATATAGGGATGCATTTTCATCTCAAAAGCTTTATGCGATGCATGCAAGAATATCTATAGATACAGCCTTAAACACTCATCTTCATCCACATCATTTTGGGATCTCGAATTCTGAAGGCATGGATCTCATCTGTCAATCCCTTCTCACTTCTCTCATCTGTCTTCCCTCCAGTGGCGGATGCACAGCCAAGGGTGGGGGGGCAAGTGACCCCACTCAAAAAAAAAATTTAGCTTATAAAACTGTGATTTTTTAGATAGTGACCCCACTCAAAATATTTTTTTCCTTTTTAAGTCATGCATAATAGCAACAATGAGGTAAAGACTAGTGGTAAATTGTGATTTCTAAGCTTTTTATGTGATAGTTAAATTTTGTGACCCCACTGAAATATTTTTCTGAATCCGCCACTGCTTCCCTCCCCTCCTTCCGACAAACTTCTAGACAGCTTTCATAGCCAAGTGCATGAACCTTTTGAATATTTCTTAACATCTCAGCCATTCAAACATGATCTTGGTATGAATCCTACTGACAGGTTCGTAAAGTATTGAAATTGAGGTAAAAACAGCAAGATCGCAAGCAGCACCAAGATATTCAAATGAAAAAGAAGTAGAACGACAATAAAATTCAGCACATGAGTACAAAGCTGAATAATACCTGTTAAGAGAAACTGGATGCGAGCCTGGAAACTGTGAGTTTCCTCTAACCTGAAAAGCAAGAAGAAAATTTATAGCTTGAATGAGTAGAAAAAATCAAAGCACATAGCTTACATACATTTAGGAACAGCAGGTGCTTTAGCGAGTGGAAGGTAGGACAGTAATTTTTTCCAGTCAATGTTGGCAATAAGAAATTCTGTTAGATCCAAAGAAAGTACAAGTATGGAACACGCATACCCAAAAGAAAATAAGGCAGTTCCACAAAAAACAAGGGAGCACTCTTGCTAAAGCAATTGGCACAACCAGCCACAGCATCAATTGCTTTGGCAAAAACTACTTCAGTTGTGGCAATATTACCACCCAAACCATATGCTGTAAACTAAAATATAAAGTAATAAAGGGAAGAAAAAAAAAAGACACGCAATCATAATCCTCCGACCGAAGGCTGGGAAGTGCCAAGGAACTGGGAGAAAACTGCTAACTAAGAAGTTACTATAAAGTAAAACAAATAAGCAATGAGAGGCTGTATCTGCGGAGTTGAATAGTTAGAAGCAATTATAAGTTATTTGTAACTAAAATTGACTATTTGGATCTGGGATGCCAAAAGGATTGAATAAACGTACACATACACAAACAAAAAATATTAAAGCAAAAACATAAAAGGCTCGTACCCCTGCACTTAATTTCAGTGCTTGGTAACAGAACTGCCGAAATGCATCTTGCTGATCCTGAGGGATACTATCTCCCAAAATATCGTCATTTGTCATAACTCCCTCCGTTTCATGGTTCTCCTAAAGCAATGAGACATATTAAAATCAGAAAGAAAAAAAATGTGAACCTACTAATCCTTTATGTTCCACTCTCATTAAATAGTGTGCCTCACTCCTGTAAAACAATCACACAGACGGAAGCAAGTTTTGCCCCACGGGTTTCATCCCTTGCATAATCAACGTCAAGCTTTTGGATATACAATACCAAAAAGTAAATTAGGATATTACGTACAAGCAAAGGAGCCACGGGAACTCCATCGTCATCTTCGTCTGGTACTGCCTCACCATTCAGATCAAATTCAGAAGATCTTTTCCATTCCGGAGTTGGAGGGCAAGTGACTGTATCAGGCTTTCTTTCATGATAGAAGGCGTATAAGGCATCAACATAATCCGGTTTGTATATTCCAGGTGGGCGCGCATCAGCAAATATTTTAATTGCCTGAAATGTATAAGACCAAAAATTGTCTCAATCAAGGAACATGGAATGCGTAGAGGAACAGCACACAAGAATAACTGACCTGAGTAACAGACATCGGTATGGTACGCATGAGATAATGAACGATCATATAACCAGTGCGATTATGCCCATGAGTGCAATGAACAAGAATATACTTCTTTGCCTGCTTCTGTCGAGCGAGAAATTGAGAGACCTATTGTAGAGAAACACGAGTCAACTAACATAAATTATCTCACAGCAGATAGGGTCCACAAAATATTACGAGAAGAATCTAGCATTGCCTACTTGGGTCAAACGAGTAGATCAATTAACAAGTTCACATCACAAATTATAAAGAATGATAATATAGAATGAGTGATTGGAAACATAAAGTGCATAGCACATACATGTAATAAAAATACTAACAAACAGAGCCTCTCGACTCTTTATTCAACGATATCCTCCGATAATCAAATTAAGCAACATTGTAATTCATACCTATCACAAGTATGATGGACTAGTGGTTCAGGACAAACAATTGTAATCTAAATTACCCAACATAAAGAGGCATTTTACTGGAATATAACACTATATAACAACTGCTCGCAGAGAACCCTGATAGCAAACGGATAGAGAAAGATGAAACTCATAATGCCTACATATTATGCTAGAGCATTAGAAAGGCTTACATCATTCTCAGATACTACTCAAAAGGTTAGCATAAATTTACAGGCATAATCAACTATTCCATGAAGAATTTACCTCATAAACAAATTGGTTTACAGCCTCATTTTCTGGTACAGAATCACGCCCCTTGCAATTAATCTGAATAATAAAAGAGCAACTTAGAAGTCCATTAGCATAGTCAAAAAGCGTAAATGTAACAAGGAAGTAGCCAATAACTAACCTTAACATACTTTATGCCTTCTTTCTTCCAATCAGTCACCGAATAGTAACGAGTAGTATTTGTAAGATCAATCACCAAACCCAGCTGGAAGAAATAGTAAACAAAATTTGAAGAGTTCAATCGTGTAACAAAGAGGCTTCAATCTTTAAAGGTAGCTCATCAGTTGATTGCAGGCTTTGTGATCCATTAACAAGATAATACTGGGGTCCTACTACAATGTGAGAGGTCACATGACATTGAACTTTAAACTACCAAGATCAGGATACTGGCCTTCAGACTTCAAAGCATCAAACAGTATTAAGCATCACATGGAAGCTTTAATTAGGTTAATTGTTTGGCCATTCAAACATTGGAGTGTTTCACCACATGAATGAACAAGCTGTATCAACCTCTTTCACAATTGTAAAACCTTGACAAAAGCCAACTTGTTGGGTGCAATAGTTCGACTTTGTCTTTGAATAATTCATAAACAAATTGAAATTAATGTATAATAATTAGCCCAATAATGGAAATCTCATGCATGGAACTCCAGGAGTACTGATGCTGGACAACCTAGCTTCATGCGACTTTGCAAGCCCGTGCCAAAGCCCAAGAGTCGTACTCAGTCAAAGAAGGCCTTTTGGTCAATTGGAAAGTGTCCTTGGTAGATTAGGATTAGTACTATTATTTATTTAATTGCCTTATCGATTAGGAAACTTTTATAATTTCTTGATTAGTTGTTTTCCTAGTCCTAGTGGTATTAGTTTAATCGTAGCCCTAGTCCTAGTATAATTAGGAGTCTCTTAGAATTATTCAGAGTTAATTACTAGTTTGAGATGAGATTTAAGCCATTTGTGTAAGCTGCTTCTTCTCTCCAGCCTTCTTCTTCTTATTATTCTTAGTTCTTAATCTTTTCTAGCGCTTCCCCCTTCAATTGGTATCAGCCAAAGCCTGGATCAACATCTTTGTCGAAGAATTCTTCGTTTCTTTTATTTTCTTTTCTTAATTCTGTTCTCAGATATTTTCTTAGTTCTTAGAGAACAGCTACTGTTAGCCTCGCGGCCCTCGCCTCAGTCTTCTCTTAATACTCCCTTCGTTCTCGTCACTCTCCAGCGTCTCCAACTTTCTTAACCTTTGCCAACAGCCACTCTAAAAATAAAAAAATAAAAGGAATTCTATCAGTCTAATTGTAACCCCAGCGTGACAACTCAACCCAACCAACACCCAGACACTCGATCTCTCACAGGCACACATCACGTCATCAAAGGCATCATAACCCTCTCGCCTTCGTGAGCGAACCAGAAATCTCCTTCATCTCTTTGCGAGCAAACCTATAGCGTCGGCCTCCCTTACGAAACCTAACTCCATCATCAATTCATCATCCTTCTGTTTGCCCATCGTCATATTCACTGAAAACCTAATTGCCCTTTCCTGTAGTCGCCTCTTTATCCTCTGACATCACTTGCCATCTTCGTCTTATTCTGTCTACGTTGTTGCTGCGCAAGTTGCAGTAACCCTAAGTCTAGGGTCCCATATTTGTATAAATACCTGAACCGACCCATCCATTTAGTGAACCGACCCTCTCCTTCAACCGGTCTGCATAACTCTGAACCAGAGATCAGCTCAGTTTCTTTGAACCGCCGGTCGAATCTGTTCAAGCTAAAAAATATATATTTAATTTTCTATTCTATCGGTCACTTATTCCTTCTTCCTTCCTAAAGTGTCTTCTCTACCTTCAACTATGGTGAATGCTACTGAAGTTGACAAGAAGTTGGTTCGTAGAAAAACAAGAATACAAACAAAAGTGTGTCTGATGAATTGAGCTTGCTGGGGCTTTGTTAGATGAAAATACTGCAACAATGAATAGAATGGTCACAGCCATGAAAGGAAAAGATTATATCTTGGATGTTGATGCTTCTTCGGATGTCAATCCCCCTCGTGAAAAGATTGGTACTCCACAAGCACAAATCTTGCCACGAGCTCCAGCTGACCCTTGATTGACTAAGGTGGATAGAGGTGCTAAATTAGAAGTTGCTAGTTTTCACAATGATCATAATCCAGAGGTCGATCACGATTGGATGCATAGCATATTTTGGAGATGTTCTTTTGCTGGTATAACTTGACTGATCAAAGAAAATTGTTCCTTGCCGAAGCTAAATTAAAGGGACCTGCCCGTATTTTGTGGCCTCTATACACACGGACTCATTATGGTGTAATTAACAGATGGGAAGACATGAAGGCAGCTATGCAACACCACTATGTTCAAACTGATTTAGTGCAAAGAGCCCATGTCCAGTTCACAGACTTAGTGCAAAGTTCTATGTCCGTTGAAGAATACACAACCCTGTTCTACACCCTTGCTACTAGAGCCGAGTTTCCATGGGTTGAGAATGTAATGATTTCTATGTATCAGTGTGGACTTGACACCAAGATGTCTTCTAAGCTAGCAGCAAGTCGGTTTCTTACCTTGTCCGAAGCAGTTCAAGTAACCTATCAACTAGAAGAGGAGATTAAAAAGGAAATCCAGCCAAGGTAAAGATATCAGAGACATCAGTGGAGTCTACAACTCCATCTAGGAGTGAGCAAACTTTTGTGGATGCAAACCGAGGTAAATCTTTTGATAAGTCTCAAACAAGTTCTTCTAATTTCAATAGACAATCCCGTTTTACATATTCTTCTCAAGGAAGTTCCTATAGATGTTTTCATTGTCATGGATTTATCATACTTCCTTCAATTGTCCGTCCCCATCCATGAAGGTTACTACAACAAAATTAGTAGCCCTTGCTGAGAAGGAAACACCTAACGAACCTGAAGAAACTCAAAGGGATGAATCCACAGAATGTGTTTGTGATCCCTATGACCCTTTAGATGGTGTTCCTTATAAGCTGATGACTTACAAAATGACTATGTCGAGTTACTTGTCCAGTTCTTGTTAACAATAAGCCAAAGAATGATACACTCCGACAATGGGGAACTATTTTCCAGACGAGTAATTTGTATAGGTCAGTTGTGCTCCTTAGTCATTGATATTGTTAGTTGTGCGGATTTTATTTCTGAGGACGTTGTAAAGAAATTGGGATTGGAAGTCCAATGTCAGCCCGAGCCTTATGATGTTGCATGGATCACTAATTCAAAACTAAGGGTGAACAGGCAATGCTAAGTGACATTCTCAGTAAGCTTACTGAAACTGTTGTGTGATGTTTTGCCCCTCCAGCCTTTTCACATACTCTTAGGACATACATGGATATGGGATTGTGATGTACAACCTTGCCATACCAATACATAATCCTTTGTCACTGGCAAGACCAAGTACACTCACTTTTGCCATAGACATGCCACTGCTGAGGTTGAAAAAGAATTCTTTGGTTATTCATTGTGTTTCTAATGAGTAAGGCTTTCTTACCCTGCTCTCAGCAAAGAAGAGTTGACGCAGGACAACCTAGCTTCATGCGACTTTGCAGCCCGAGCCAAAGCCCAAGATTTCGCCTTAGGTCAATTGGAAAGTGTCCTTGGTAGAGAGGATTAGTATTATTATTCAATTAGTTGCCTTATTAATTAGGAAACTTTTATTATTTCTTAATTAGTAGTATTAGTCTAATTCTAGCCCTAGTCCTAGTATAGTTAGGAGAGTCTCAGCTTATAAATACTGATGTAATGCCTTAGAATTATTCAGAGTTGAGTATTAATTTGAGTTTGAGCTTTTAGCTATTTGTGTGTGCTTCTTCTTCTCTTCGGCCTAATCTTTTCTAACGCTTCCGCCTCCAAGTACACAGGATGAAGGTAGAAAGACAGACCAAGGCATCACTCCACGAGTAATAAAGGAGATTTCCTTGACATATCGCAGAAATAAGTAGAAACTTCTGGGTCCGTAAAAGGAAAGGAAGCAGTAAAATATGTTTAATATCAACATACTCACCTTTCTTCCTAGTACTCTTTGTTGATGAATCACCTGCCTGGATGAGTATCTTTTACCAGGAATAACACAATCATTAAAAGCTTCACCAAGTGGAACTTTTGATGGAATAATACAACCTATTTCCTGGCCATATGCAGGGCAATCCAACCAACCTACAATATAAAAAATAAATTTAACATAAATGACAAGTAAATTAACTGCATCAAATAATCAAATGGCAAAGTCTAAAATCTTTACAATGAATAAGAAACATAAAACACTGACAGAAGCAAACCCCATGAACATTCAGAGGTAATCTAGAAACAAAGAGTGGTAACAGAAAAGAACAATTCCCTGTCAACATGGGCTCCGTGAGGAAACCAAGTAAGCAGCTACAAAAGAAAACCTGTAAAACTTAGCTACTACGGAGGCTAAGATTTGGCATTCAAGTAAATGTTATGTAATCAAGTTCAGAGTTTTAATATTATTAATTTAGGTTGTCTACGATGATTAACTTAATAATATTATCTCTTCTCCCTCTGCGGGTGCTACATTTTGGCATTTATATAATCAACCTCAGCATTGTAATTCTTTTACTTACCCTCCCTCCCCCTCAGACTGGTGTGACAGATTTCTGTACATTGTCCTACATCCTATGAAATCAAAGTTAAAGATCTAAACTCAAGTACGAGGAACAAAATTTACTTTTTCACTAAATCATTGCCGGACCTTCCTGATCAATTAGATTCAACTCGCAACTTGGCGTGCTTTAGTTTGAGTTATCAACTCAATTACACTGTCAATAGCATACGTTTCAATGAATAGTTCAATCTGTTCCCTCCAATAAGTTATCTCAAGCATCAGAACTGACCTCCCCTTTGGACCAACAACTGCTCTGAACGAGCCCAAAACTTTTCAGTACAAGGAAATTTTAGAAAACAAGAATCTCCCTCAGCACAGCAGAAACCTTACTTTCATGTCTGCTACAAGAGGCATTGGATATGACAAAGGTAGTCAGGTCATGTGTTTTGTCACCATTTCAGGGTCTTGTTGAAGAAGACACGACTCATTGGTTAATTAAATTTGTTGTTGAGAATATTGATGGGCAAAGTTGCTGCATTAAAAATTTCACATTGAAAGAATTTGTATAAATCTTCCCTCCCTTTCCTTTCCTTGCAGTATAAAACTCCCAGGCAATCAAAACGATGGTAAATAACAAGTTTTCTCTCTCTTTCTCTTCGTTTTTGCAGGTTTTATAACTCCCAAGAGGGGTATGACTTGGATACACCTTGGAATGGGAGAAATCAGTGTGGATAACTGACACAAAAAAAAGCTAGTCATTTATATGTGGGAACGCTGATACCATATTCTGCCAGGGAAAGTAAATTTGAGAGGATATTTGGAGTTTCATGTATTCCTCTATACAAAGAATTATAACTGATGTAATTACAGATTAATTTGGTATCTTACATGTCTAACTTGTCATGGTTGGACATGATATTTTAGGAATCTACTGGTATTCTTATCAAGTCAAACTCAATCCAAGACCAGAATAGCTTCATATCCTGCATTAGAAGCAATCCCCAATGTCTTCATCAGTGCCAATGATTATTGATAATCGTGCTTCAGGCCTGAGTAGGTGAAATACAGGCAATATCAATACATAGTGGTGAAACTTTCTTCTGCCTTCTCCTTCCCCTTTCCTCTTCTTGTGTGTGCGTACACACATACAACAAGAGTCAATGAGTCACTATCTAGTTCTACATCAAGTTTCTGAGGTGGATAATGTTTCCAACATTATCGCATGGCAATTTTTGTATCCTGAGTTCCATTTTGGCTCTTACATGTCTAAAAAAGAAAATATTTCATACATTGAAGGAGTTGATTTAGAGGTCCAAATCATGAACTGTGAACTACAGACAAGATCTCTCATTTATGAACGAATTATCGCCAACCACAAATTTAAAAGCTCAAGCATATGTGCATGTCAATAAAGGGTTCAAGAGAAGGAAAACATACTTTTACATGTTGAAAATGGGTTGAGCTTAAGAGTTAAATGTGGCTCATCTTGAACAATTAGATTTTAGTCTAGCAGTGTTTCAAATTGATTTGTCGGTAGGTAGACTTAGACATCTTGAGTTTAGTGTGTTAGGGAAATTACGTATTTACAGGATATGGATCATAGTTACCCCGCCGATCAACTTTAAATTTTAACATAATTAAGTAATTCCATTAGAAGAGAAATTTGATAAAATTCCATTAGAAGAGAAATTTGATAAAATGGCGCACCACTAGTGTAGACACCAAAAAGGGCCCCTAACAATATATGCACATATCTTCCTCAATAGCTCTAAAACAAACCAGCCCAAGTACCAAAACACCCAGGACCACCAATGGCACTGCCCCTCAGACTAGGCAAAAGCAATGATGTCCAAAAATCAATAAAAGACTCAATTCAAGTCCTCATCTCCAGAATACACACAACCCCCCGAGTCCGGCATTGAAGACCCAACCTGCTCTGTTCCTTAGACATCAAATGGTCCAAAAAACATGTAAAGCAGAGGTTTTCCACATTCCATCCGCTCCTGTAAATTGGGACCAGCTTAAAAAATTTGTGGCCCATTTCACCAACAACCCAATCAAAGGCCTAACAATTCCTTTGCGACACCGAATGCATCAAACCATGAATATCATATATCTTTTTCCATCCTCCTTAAACTAAAGCACCAGTAAAAAGAGTTATGATACCATTACAAAGTAGGTCCAAGAACCAACTATCCTGCAAGTCATTTAACAACCTGGTCTATTCCTTTCACATCAAAAGATAAAAAGAAAACTAAACCGGCAGTTTCCCACATTCCAACTGATCTCGCAAGTCACATGTCATTAGGAGATTGGTCGTATTGGGTGTTAATGGATTTTGCTTGATCCTACTTAGTTCTGGTGGAAGCGAAATAGCTCTTGTATAGCTTTATAATATTCATGGGTATTGAAGTGAGAAAACTACATAAAACCATGAGTGGTTCTTTCAGTATCATAGAGATAAATTTGCCTTATTCTCATAGCTGCGGAAGTCCTCACGAACTTTCTAAATAGTATTTCTTCTATTTTAGTTGACCATGAACTGCCTGGTGGAAATGAAACCGCATGTCGGATGGGTACACTTTAACTTATACCAACCCCTTTAAACCTTCAATCCTAAATAAAGAATTCCAACTATTCCCTTTCAAAAAGTCAACTAAAGTGCCAAAAGTACCAATACAAAGAACAGTCCACAGCTACTGGGAGGGCCATGATAGCCCTGAGCCCCTTCCCTTCCATCACATGTAAAATCCTTCCAGAATTTCTAGCCGCAAAACTTGCCACAGAAAGTGCCAAGAAATATATCTGATAGATGCCCTCCAACAATAATTTTCATAGCATGCAAGTGTTCTACACACTTGTCCCTAAATCACCCATCATAAATTAAGAAACGGTGCATCTTAAGTATGTAAGATTGTGATGAGCCTAAAATAAATGTGCGTTGGCATCAAAGGAAAATGTCAACAGAGCTTCACATTTGTCGATTATGTTCAACAATTGACCACCGATAATTTTTTACTAATGAAAGAAGTTGATGATACAAAATTTGCAGTAGAAACAATAATAAAAGTTATAAGGAACCCATGTTACAATAATGATAACCTTAAATCTAATAAATGTTCAATGCTATAATAGTTGCAAACTTACCTGGAGGAAGTCTACTTTTATCATAAGATCTCTGGTTTTTTGCTTGAAATTGATAATCATGCATATGTTGTTGAGAGGGATGCGTGGGTCTGTCATCTGGGCGTTCTCGTTTCAATCGTTGTTTTCTTTCTTCGCGCTCCTGATGTAGAAGACAAAGTCAATGATTCGCTACTTACATGTGTGGATAATAACATTTTAATTAAGTACACACATGCACTTGATATTCCCTTCAATCTGCAGAAACCCATGTCTAATAGTAGAGATATGTGATCATGTTTGAGTTTCTGAGGAGACAACATAAATTGCTTAAATGATGTAGGTATGAGATCTATAGGAACGCATAACAAGACAACCTTCATATTAACTGGATTGAGGATGCTTGAGGTCGTGAGAGGTTAGTAAGATAAAGGCAAGCGGTGAGACAAAATGATTCCTTTACTACCAATAGTAAGCCTATCAAAAATGAGGTTATTTTGTTCTTCCTGTCATAGTGGGGCCATAAAAGTTAACAATAATAACAAGATATGTGGTGAACCTTATGGGGCATAAATTTGATACGCCCGCTAATTCTACAACTGCCATAACTGGATATGTACAAAATCTGGTGTAATATTCAATAAATGTAGTTAAAGACACCTGACTGGCTCAAAGATAGGATAAACTTCCAGATCAAATACCAAAATGTGGACGAATCAGTTAAGTGTATCAATATTCTCAAAGAACTAGTAGATCTGTTCCGCCCAAAATAGGAAGAAAACGGGAATGGGCTAGGGTTATGAACTTATAATCTATAATCTGATGATCGAGTCGATAGGGTTATATACATTCTCCTTATGACAAGGGGTCGTTTGAAATGAAAATTTGTCTAACGTGAAAACTTGTAGCCAATACAGAAAATGAAGCACTTCAGTGCCTACTAAGAAGAATTCTATGAATACAAACCATCTTATGTCACTTGCATATGCTAGTCTAGTCTATACAAGTTGAATCTTTTTGACAAATTCACACTGGAAAAGGCGTCTATCAAAGAAAATCCATTAAGCACATAAAAGGAAGAAAGGCCAAATTATGAGTGTTCAGGATAAAATATAGAGAGTATTGACATAGTAAGAGCTACGTACCCTACGCAAAATATCAACTGCAGACTCTACATGCTCTACATGATGATGAATGTGTTGTAGCGGGCCATTGTCCTCTCCCACATGTGGTTCAAAAATTTCCTCATCTTCTTCAGGTTCTGGCGATGCATTCAAATCCATGCTGACAATCATTCAACGAGTGCCAAGTAACATTTGGCAAGGATCCGCTATGAAACTTGTTACGGTTTGTGGACAAACTTGATAAAAATGAACTTCAATACCTATGCCAATGAAGAGAAAATCTAAAGTACATCAAATTCATGTCACCAGACAAACAAAAATTAAATTTCTGTACACTCATCGAGTTATATACACGTGAAAAGAGACAAATCAATTGAAAAGGAAAGAGAATATGACATCAGAATAGCGCCCCATGTACAGGAATCACAACACTAGGATAGAACTTCATCTCAGGAATAACTCCAGGGACAGAAAAGGTAATTGAATAATGATACATGATATAGAAAGGAGCATTAAAAAGGAGATATTTTGAAAATATAGTTGCTCAACCCAAACCAAGAAAAATCTTGCTAATCAGAATTTTTTAGCTATTCTAGGTCAAATCAAGAGCAATGAGCATGCTTGTATTCATTCGAGATTCACCGAAGATATCCGATTCTGCTCTATTTATTATAATGCTGACAATACTGACAGCCTTGGAACTTTATTACCAAAGCCGGATCAGAAATACTATGCAAGTATGTCGAATCACGCTCACAATGTTCTGACAACACGGCATCACCTAGCACTGACAAATTCATGTGACTAATAAAAAATTACACGCAAAAGAAGGGAGCACTTTACAGCAAATAATCCAAGTAGCAGAAAAGGCAACATCGAATTACGTCAGATGGTATGTGACAATAATCAGCAATTACACGTAAAGAAAGGCAGCACTTTACACAAAAAATTCCAAGAATCAGAGAAGACAACAGTGAATTCCGTCAAATGGTAATCCAAGTGATCTCATTAAGAACACTACATATATATATCTATACACACACACACACACGAATACACAATCCTATAAATCTATGAAAAAAGATAATCACATATCCCCCATTAATGACAATTCTGACCCTCTGACCTAAAGGCAGTGAACCGAACCAATGGCTACATATTTTAAATTCAAATTTGCAAACCCACACCAACTGTTCAACCTAATAACTCAATCAACCAAGTACTTCCCTTATACGCAGTCCTGCAGATATTCTTGATCTCAAATCATTAAAAAATTGTCATGATTTTCCTATCCAAACGACATCACTCGAGAAATTGAAACAAGAAAACTGCAATGTTTTAAAAAATTAATTTCACATACGCACCCGCACACCAGCTGTTCCGAAAAATAACCCAATCAACCAAATAGTTCCTTCTAACTCAGTTCAGCAAAACTTCTTGATTCTAAGGTCAAAACAACTGAAACTCTTGCTCTACTTCACTTCATTACATGGTCTCAATATTCACACACAGTACAGCAAAATTAAAACCTAGTTTACAAATCCAATAGAAATATTTCTCGTTACTACACAACAACCCAAGACAAAAATCAGCCAGAAAGAAATTCATTGAAAGAAAAGAAAACAATTATTGAAAGAAAAGAAAAGCTCAAACCTCAATAATCAAATTTCACCCAACAGCTCCAATCACCATGCAGACAAGAAAGAATGAAAAAACAAACCCACAAAACCCAGAAAGGGTTTTTTGTGTTACGATAGAGAAGACCCAGAAGGAAACCCTATAATTGAGGAAAAAATGATTCAATCTTGTGAGTATTGAGAGTACAAGGAGTTGGGGTCCTAAACCCTAGGGAGAGAAAGAGCTGATTTAGATAGAGAAGTAAAATGTAAAGATCGAATCAAAAGCATGACGACGACTGAGTACGAGAAATCGGAGTTGGGGAATTAGCTATCATGGAAGATTCCTATTTAAAAGGCAAAAGAATTGAATCAAAATCATGAGAGAGAGCTAAAAATAAAATATTAAATACATATGTATATATATATATATAGAGAGAGAGAGAGAGAAGGCATGAATAACTGTGTGTGTGTTATAAATAGAAAGTGAAAATGGGAAATTAATTTTGGGTTGGGGAGTTGGGGGAAAGGGTAGTGTACCTTTGTACTACTGTGGAGGGAGAAGAAGGGAGGCTTGGTATGGGGAAGGCGGGGGGAGATGAGGAAGAATGAGAATGATTGAGGAGGGTAAAATGGTCATTGAGGTGGTATTTTTTGGGTAATAATAGGTAGTATTTGACGGGTGGTGCAATTTTGGTGTTTTCTTTTTCTTTTTCTTTTTACTTCGTTTCATTACCGAAAAAATAGTTTAACTAACATGTGTTATAAAGTATGTTTTAAATTTTTGATTAAAACTTTCATTTAAGAATCACATTTTGTACTAAACTTAGATGATGAATATTTGTCCTAAAAATACATTAATTTGTTATTAACAAGAGAGACAACAAAATAACACTACCAATCAAATTAAATCATAAAAAAAAATCTTGAAAATGTTTGTGTATTTATTATATTGTGTATTTGATATCCTTATTTATTATTGATTAGAGTTGAATTTATGGCTATTTATTGATGTTGGTAACTTGGGTGTAAATTAGAATCATCAAATTGAATCAAACCTTTTCTTGAACTTATCAATTTTGACTCGTAAATTAGAATCGTCAAATTAATAAGTTCAAGCTAAGTTTTGATTCAATTTGATAATCTGTCTCAATCAAAATTACATTATTTTTCCAACGATCCAGCATTGGTCAATATTGACCATTTTTATGTTCTTGTTGTAGTTAATATTTAGTAGATCCAGCATTGGTCAATATTGACCATTTTTATGTTCTTGTTGTAGTTAATATTTAGTACTAGTTAATTGTTAATTAGTATAAAATGGAATAGACGCAGGATTAAATTTATATTATGACCATCAAACGAGACTAATCACTATAGATCGGGCAAGACGGGTGCCTAACACCTTCCCGTCTCGTAACCGAACCCCAGGATCCAAAATAGATTAGGCTTTCTTATTTAGGCCTTAAAATAGTGACATAAGTGGCAACTCTAGAACATACAAAGTAGAGTCCACAATGGGATAGTTGAACTAATCGTTTCTTTGGGACGATTTATTCGGTAATCTCAGAGTAGCGACTCTACTCAGGGATTGACTTAGTTCAATAGAGGGTTAAATTAGTGTTTTGGTAGTCTTAATTTGTTCAAAAATATTAGTTTTCAACTAAGAAAATTAATAAGTAGAGCATGAGCCATAAAAAGTTAATTAGTTTACATAAAGAGTCAAAATGTCATGCGTGAGCCAATAACGATTTACCAAACCTATAAAACTTTGACATTTGGAGCTATTTCTCTTTTCATTTCCTTCTTGTCTTTTTCATTAGAACATCGCTAAGAGTTCATAAGAGTAAAAGATGTGCTATAAAGACAATCTTATGATATTAGGAAGCATAGCATAGCATGTACTATTACTTTGTTTATTGGTAAAATTACAGAGGCCGTTCTTGAACCAAGAGTACCCAGAAATCTAATTTTGAATCAAACCCACAAAGACTCTGCTTTTTCCAAAGGTACTTTCCTGCATAATTGGATTAATTCATGTTCATGTAAAACATACATGTTTGTTTCTGTGTGTGTGTGTGTGTGTTTATGCTTCCCAAATGGAATCTATAGTTTAGACCCATTATTTAAGTACTTGAATTTACCCTCTTTTTGTTGGAATTTATCTTTAACTACTACTAATAATATTGATTTTCTATTTGCGATAAATGATAATTTTGTTTTTTTCTAATTCAAATTATGTAATGTGTTTGTGTGTTTACTCTTGCTAATTGAAAGAAAATCTGTTAGTTTGTGAGCCGATACAATTAGGTTGTTATATAAAAACTTATAGCCACTCTTGGTTGGTTGTTACTTTTCTTGTTTATGTATTGATAAATTTGAATGTGTAATACAAAGGATGTATTCGTGATGTGGGCAACACTATTCCAACACTACTTTTCAACCATAACTGTGATATCCCACATTAGATAGATATAAAATTTGTGTATACCTTGTAAGTGGTCACCCACACCCTCCATGGGCTTCGTGCTCGAATCGTTACAATAACCTTATATTTGTATAAAATACCATCACATAATATGCCCGTACTTTGATTACTATTTTCTCATTCACAACAAGGAAATGTATATTCCCTATAAACACTTGGTACTACGAGTGATGAAGTAAGCATACCCTTATCTTATTTTTTTTTCTTTTTCTTTTTATTTTTTTAAATTTATTTGTATTGAGTCTCTTCTCTTATGCCTTTTTGACTCTCGTGTCTCAGGATGAATCCCTATTGAGTAGCAGCCTATAATTCCTACCATTATTTATTGATGAAAGCCTAGGTTGGAGACAGAGCTCTTTTTCACGGTGGAATTAGACTTGGCTAGTAGTATTGTCTTGTTTGCCATGAATTCTGAGATGAACTATTGGTTTGGCCGAGCAAGAAACATACTATTAAATTGTTTTGAGGCAAGCTATCGTTGTGTCTGGACATGGAGTCAAAACTATACTTTGATATGATATATGGTATTCTATTACATTACATGCTACAATGTAAGTATTAGCCCATAGGATGTCTTTCTACGAAAGGAGAACATAGTGAGAGTTTGTTAAGAAGCTAACCGTTGTTTACAAATACTGTAGAAATTAGTTTGTCTCCATTTTGCTAAACTTCAAATTTAGTTTTTGGTTATTAATCTCTATATTGTATTCTTTTTGTGTACATTGCTCACTTGACAACGTCTTCCATATGTGTGAAAAACATCGTGTTTCTGGTTAGTAATCCTCAAATTTGCACCAGCGCAGATTGTTGCTTCTTTAACCTTGCTCTCATGTTTTTCATGAAATTATTAGTAATATACGTTTTGGTCTTTGCATATCTAAACCACTGGTCATATTACATTGTTGGTTGAAAATTGCCTTTTGACACATTCTCTCAGGGCACTAATGTTTTACACGAGCAGCTCAAATATCACAAGTAAATTTAGTGGCAAGTATCTCAGGTACCTGTTCACTTTCTCTAGTGTCAGAGTCCATCAACTTATACATATAATTACACGTTAATCGTATCAGATCATGGTTGAAGTTCCTTCACCTATATTTTTTTTACGTCAAAGAGAACATTTAGTGATTTTTCTTTTTCAAGAATTAATCAATACTGCCTTAGTACAATCTACCAAGTTGAGGTATGAAATTGAACAAATAAGTCACTGCAAATTCTCTATGGAAGATATTCTGATATTGAAGAAGAATGGGAGCACGCAAAAGGAAATTTGATTCCCGAAGAAGTATATGAAAACTTACCATACGTTCCTGGTAGTGTTATGAATGAGACTCTTGTTAGATTTCCTACCAGCTTCATTGAAGACTATAGGCTAGTTTGCAACGAATGGAAAGACATAATCTCCAGAAATGATTTTAATGCTCAGAATTCCATTCACTCGAAACCCAATTTATAGTTACAATGCCTGACCTCTACTAAACAAATATATTTCAAAATGAAAGTACTGTAGATTGAAGAACAGAAGCATGTTTGCAAGTTGCACGATCTTAGATTGCATCGAATGGGTAAAATCAGGTCGAGCTGCAATGGCTTGCTTTTGATAAATGACCCAAAATACACAGGGGTGTTCCATGTCTTGAATCTCGTAACCAAGAATTGTGTGACTCTCCCTAAATGCCCTTAAGGCTGTCCACATAAGAGTTGAGCGGTGCACTTGGGATTGACCCATCAACCAAGGAGTTCAAAATGACAACATTAAAAGGAGGGAGATGAAGAAGTTCAAGATTAATATGAAGGTGGACATGCAGCCCTTTGATTACCTACAAAAGCAGCCTCCATCATTGGGAAACTTCAAAGGAGTCGTGAAGCTCTAATCATCAAGTCAACATAATTGTATAGTTTTTGCTTAGATATGGAAGAGGGTTTAGGAATTTTTTTAAAGAAATTTATGGTTGTTTAGTCCTCCCTCTGTTCGAGACAAATAATTCACTATTTATTTTGAGATGTTCCACATAAAGAGTTAACTTTAAGAAAAATCATGTCTATAATCTTCATAAACCTTTCAACTTTACCCTTTACATATGCTATAAACATATTGGCTATGCTTAAATATTTTTGTAATTATAAACAATTCTAAGTACTACTACTTATATATCCCTTAACTATTAGATTTTTCAAACGTGAATTTTTTGGGTGGAACGGAGGGAGTATTAAACTTTGACTCGAGGTCTTTCTTATAAGTTATGTTTGCCATGGCTGATTTTGATAGAGATGAGAAATGTTTCTAGTTCCGACCAATGTGTTTGTTTGCCATTCTGCTTCACCATTAGAAAAGTTCTGTGATCTCAATTCTTCTACACTTGTTATTTTAAAAGTTTAGTGTTTTTTTTTTTTTTTGGGCAAAATTTGGGCCGATCCCTTTTGGACAATTTTCATTTGTTAAAGTCCACTATAATTGTTTTCAATCGCTAAAGGACATTTTTTTTGCAAAATATGACCTATGCCCTTTAAAAATACAGAACAATGCACGATGTGCATCGCAAAATTAAAATACGATGTATCGCAAAATTAAAACACGATGCATCGCAACACAACACGATGCACATAAAAACACAGAAGCCCACATTATGCATCGCAAACAAAAACGATGCATCGTAACACAAAACGATGCCCAAATTACCTTTTTCTACTTAACTTTCTAAACACGTACAATGCAATACACGTACGCATTACATTGACCGTCAGACCACAAAAATAAAACTAACCCTCTTCACTTTAAAACACACAACAAACTTCATTCCAAACGGAGTAAAAAATCTTAAAATCTCCAAAAACTTTTGAAAACATTATGAGATTCTGTTGGTTATATTCCAAAAAGTTCTTTCGTCATCCAAAGACATCCTCAACCTCCAACAAGTTTGTAGGATGTTTTACGATACCTGAATATCAGGTTGGTATTGCTAAATACATTTTAGGGTTTAAAAATAGAGCAAAAATGTCCTGAATAGCATTAGTACCAACGGTATCCATCAGCTCCACAAACACTTTTTCAACAAATCAATAGGTTGTGTAACATGTACTGCTACTTACAGTTGGTACGTGGAGTCGGATCTAAGTTTCAATAAGCACTCACGCATATCTTTTAGCAAAATCTTCACGGAAAAAGTTTGGATCCAAGATTTTATATGATCTCAAGTATGTAATACATTTTATAAATGTACTTTTTATTTAGCACTTACTTACTGAATAGAGTGAAATATATATACAAATATTATATTTTTCGTGTTATTCCTCTCTTTTTATGAATCTGTGCTGATAAATAATTTTTATCTTTTTTAAAATTACGTTTGCGATGCACATGTTTTGTGCATCACGATGCACAAAGTTGTACTATGAAAAATATTATTTTTGTGCATCACAATGCACAATCTCTGAATAATATGTGTATCGTGAAGTCAAATTCTCTGTTATAATCTCAATAATGTCTTTTTTTAGATACACGAGGTACACTCAATCTGTTTTCAACAGGTTTGTAAATAAATTAATTTTCATTCAGCTTGTTTTGTGGATATTGATTACGGCAACTTTAATTTCACATTTGTATTGATGGCTTTTGCAGTTCCGCATGCTTACTACACACATTTGGCTGCATTTAAGGATCAGGGATAATGTGAAGCGATGTCATATTCTATTGCTAAGTAGAAAGCTAATCGTTAGCTCTATATTTAATGATCAGGGATAATGTGAAGCTCGGATGTCATGTTCTTTTGTAAAACTAATCGTTAGCTTTGTGGCCGGTGGGAGTAGTGTTAAATCTTTTTCCATGGCCCATGTTAAGGGAATGCACTCCTTTGAGTAGTATTAGAGATGGATTGTATTTTTGATAACTTTTGTAATAAAAATTATAATTATTATAGTTGACGATGCATAAAACAACACTTCAGTATGCACATATTATACTGAAATAATACTGTTATAATTGACGATGTGTAAAATTATATTGACAATGCAATTTCTTAACTAAACTGAAAATAGTACTGTTATAATTGACGATGCACATTTCTTAACACAAATTCACAAAAATACATTGACGATGCACATTTTATACTGACAATGCACATTTCTTAATACAAAAATTATAAAATATATTGACGATGCACAAGTCAACATAACAAAAATACATTGACGATGCCCATTTTATACTAACGTTACACATATCTTAACATAAAAATCATAAAATATATTGACGATACACAAATTAACATTACAAAAAATCAACCTTGTATATACAAATGAACTTCAAAAAATTACAACATAACAAAAATCAAATTTGTATAGCCTCTTTACATGACCTAGAGTTATGGTTACAAAGTTTGACACATCTACTACATATATATATTTTTTCTTGTTGATTCACTATTTGATGGAATTCTTGTTTTCTTGGGATGTTCGGGTAATCTCTTCATTAAATGAGGTAAAATGGTCTTACGCTCGTAAGAATTCTGAAGCTCATACCTTTCCGTAGTTGCAATTAGCATCAAACTTCCCTCGTAACACTTGATGTAATTGCTTGTTAAGAAGTAGTTATCCACTATGTGAGTGATGAGAAGACTAGGAGCCTTTAAAATATAATTATTAAACGATTCAGCATCATTTGAGGTCATTTCAGCATACCTATTCTCGTGACAATGTGTAATCGCCCACTTTTCGTATGGAATGGTGGCCAAGAAATCACAGGCAAGCTGTCCACCTTCTTTTTTAAATATTTCAATTTTCTCATTAAACAGTACATTGTTGGAGGCATATGCACAGTCCTTGAGTCTTGAACACAAGCTGCTGCGGAACATGTTGGAAAAACGTTTACTGATAAACATTTCTTTAAAGTTCTGATAAAGATGCACCAAACAAAAGAAATGCTTGGAACTCACAAACACATCGCGTATTGCTTCCATTAAACCAACATTACAATCGGATACAAACAACACTTCACAATTAATTGCTCATTTTATCTTAAACAGAAACCAAGTCTAATTATCCTTATTTTCAGAACTTATAGCAGCAAATGCAAACGGGAACAAACCTAAAACTCATGAAAAAATATTTAATTAACAAAAACAGACTCGTGATGCATACCAGTGTGCATCGCGATTGATAAATGTACAAAATGTCTATATTTTAGGATGTTTTTAGGCTTGTTTTCTCTTCAATAATGTGTATTTCAAAGTCAAATTAGTTGTTTTAGTTCATTTCACTACCTTTGAGCTTAATTGTGCAGACTTTGAGCATTTTGCATCAAAGTTTAAGCTTGGGTGGTGATTTAAAGCTGAAAGGAAGAGGTTCGTGTCATCAGCATTGTTCGTGGGCGGGCGATTTATTTCGCAGTGAAATTTGAAGGCATTGTTCCAGTTGAAGGCGGTTCGCACTGTCGCTATTTCTTTCGCACCTGCGAATCGACAGATTTTGGGCAGATTTACTATTTCGCCCTATATTAGTATCAAGTGTAATTTTGAGTCTAGATTAAGAAGAAACTCTTGAGTTTCCCTCCCTTTTCAGGTTCGTCTCCCTCTAGATTAAAAAGGGAGCGCATTCTCTCTTTAGAGGCACACTCTCTCGTTCTCTACAAAAAACTAGGATTTTTCATATCTTTTTCTACACAATTTTTAGGGTAGATTTTGGATTGTAAGTTGAAGATTGAAGACTTCATCATTTGGAATCATTTTGGAGACAAGTTCTTTCTCTTTCCCTCTCTTTAATTTTATTATTTTCATTTCGTTGTTTTATAATGTTTCCCATGATGTTCTTGTTGATTTCTTCAATCATGTGTGAGTAGTTTCCTATTTCTAGGATTAGGTGTAGCCCATGATGAATTTATGAATGAAGTTACGATCTTTCCGTTTACTATATGAATGTTACCCGTTTTGATTCGATTTTAGTTTCGTTAATAATTGCATGAATATTTGGTAGTGAAGAACCGAGAGGTGAAACTCCTATGTTTATGTGATAATCTCAATTACCAAAGCGAAGGACCGAAAGGTGAAGTGTAGGTAATGGAACCCTAAAATCGAACTAGAAATTCATGAGAACGACGGTTAATTGAGTTTCTAGAGGCTAATTGAATTGTAGGACATAACCGGTTTAGTTTAATTCATTAAGCGAGACATCGGATTTGAATTAAGCTAGGCACGGTTGAGAGTAGTTCGAGAGAATACAATCAACTATATTGATGCAATTCGCCTTCAAAACTTGACATTTATCGTAAGGGAAGATCGTTGCGGAGTTTATAAATTCGTCGTTGTGGTAAACCGAAATCCTAGAAGCTTTTAATTACTGTTTTCAATCAAAAATCCAATTTTGTGTTTACTTAGTTAATTTAGTCTAATTAGTTTAATTTTAGTTCATTTCTACAAAAACCTTGAAATCAATTTGTCTAGATAATTTAAGTTGCGAATTTTCGGTACTTGATTCAAAGTCCTGTGGGATCGACATCCTAAATACTATACGATAAGCCGTGCGCTGCGGTAGGATTTAGTGATTATTTGAAAATCATACATCAAGTTTTTGGCGCCGTTGCGGGACTTCGGTAATCAATATCGAGCCAATTTGCAATTCGATTAGACTAGACACTCTTTTATTTTGTTTTATTTTTCTTACTTGTTTTAGTGTGCTCATTTGTTGGCTTTTACTATTTGTTTAATTCTCTCTTATGCGAAAAACTCGAATTGCCGACATTCTACTTGAGGCGATCCGAGATCGAGAGAACTTTTCATAGGAGAAGAAGACTTTTTCAAAAGGAATCACAGTCCGGTGCAAAGTTATTTGAACCAAAGATGTGGGAACCCGAAGTAGATACTAGGACGTTGAGGGATTTCACTGCGCCCAATGCTCATTGATTTCCATGGTACAAAATAATCAGTTTGGAGGAATGCTCACGGAAGATCCGAATTTGCACTTAAAAATCTTTCGTGAGTGCTGTGACACTTTGAAAATAAATGGAGCTTCCAGCGATGCCATAAGACTGAGGTTGTTCCCATTTTCTCTCCGAGATAGAGCAAGGGCTTGGTTACACTCTTTGTCTCCTGGTTCTATAACTACATGGGATCAACTCTCGCAAGTATTTTTGGCGCAATATTTTCTCCTAGCAAGATCGCGATGATGAGGAACCAAATCACAAGTTTTTCACGACCAAATGAATCAATGTATGAAGCATGGAAAAGATTTGGGGAGATGCTTAGGTTGTGCCCTCATCATGGGTTGGAGAAGTGGTTGATAGTCCATACATTCTACAATGGGCTCACATATAATGAGAGGATTTCCATTGATGCGACAGCAGGTGGTGCTCTCATGAACAAGAATGTCGATGAAGCCTATAGGTTGATTGAAGATATGGCCACCAATCACTCCCAATGGTCAACGGAAAAAGGCCCCAATCAATCAAAAGGAGTTCCAGGTAAGTATGAGGTTGATGCTCTTGATATGCTTGCTGCTAAGTTTGATGCTTTGAATTCAAAAATTGATAAGTGGAATGTGAGTGCTGTGGTAAGTAATAATAGTTTTCCATGTGAAATTTGTGGTGTTTTGGGTCATTTAGCTGTTGATTGTCAAGTGGGGAAATCGTTTCCCCAATTTGGATGTCAAGAACAAGTGAATACTTTGAACAACTTCAACCAAAGACCAATCAACGACCCCATGTCAAACACTTACAATCCTGGTTGGAGGAATCACCCAAACCTTTCATATAGGAATAATCCAAACCCAGCACCTCAAGGCAATTTCAATCAGCCCCCTGGTTTTCAACCGCCTTTCAATCCTCCACCACCTCAAAAGTCCAATTTGGAGAGTTTAATGGAGAATTTTGTTGTTACCCAAACCAAGAAAAATCAAGAATTTGAGCAGCATGGTAGAATAGTGAGTGAAGCAATTAGGCAACTAACATCTAAAATTGATAATTTGGCTACTCATAACAAGATGTTAGAAACCCAAATTGCACAATTAGCTGCTTCATCTTCTGGAGTTCCAGGAATGTTACCAGGTAAGCCCGAGGTCAATCCTAGGGAACATTGTAATGCTGTGATCTTGAGAAGTGGGAATGAATTAGATGTCCCTAAGGTGATAGAAGAGAAGGCTACAAATAGTGAACTTGAGAAACATGAGTTAAACTGATAGTACAACAAGTGAAAGGTAAAGAGGAAGAAAATGGAACTGAGGATGAGGAAGAACCTAAATACATTCCCCCACCGCCCTATAAGCCGCCTGTGCCTTTCCCACAAAGATTGGCTAAAGCGAAACTTGATAAACAGTTTGGGAAGTTTTTAGAGGTTCTTAAAAAGTTGTACATCAATGTGCCTTTTACAGAAGTTTTGTCACAAATGCCCACTTATGCCAAATTTTTGAAAGAAATCTTGTCTAATAAAAGAAAACTTGAGGAATATGAAACTGTTGCTTTGACGGAGGAGTCTAGTGACATGGTTCAAAATAAGATACCTCCAAAACTTAAAGATCCAGGCAGCTTTTCAATTCCTTGTGTTATTGGCAATGTGCATTTTGAACATGCTTTATGTGACCTCGGTGCCAGTGTTTCTCTTATGCCTTTGTCTGTGTTTAAGAAGTTGGTCTTAGGTGATTTAAAGCCCACCAATATGTCTTTACAATTGGCGGATCGTTCTGTTAAGTATCCGGTAGGTATAGTGGAAGATGTACCTATCAAGGTGGGTAAGTTTTTTATTCCTTCCGATTTCGTTGTGTTAGAAATGGATGAGGATGCTCGAATCCCCATAAGTCTTGGAAGGCCTTTCCTTGCCATTGCTGGGGTGATTGTGGATGTTAAAAATAAAAAGCTTTCTTTGAATATTGAGGAGGAGAAAGTTGAATTTGAATTGTCAAATGCTTCTAAATGTTTTTCTCTTGAGAATTATTGTGGCAGGATTTATTCTGTGGATCAAACAAAGAAAAATGAACATGAACAACATTTCTTTAATGATCCTTTGGATAGTTTCTGTGTGAAAGATGAGCTCAAGAGCAATGGGAATGCTGATGTTATTGCATATTCACACTTGCTCGAGGCAAACTTTAATCCTCCACTTCAGAAAGTACAAGTTGAAAAGAATGATCTTGTTTCCATGGCCCAAACTTTCAAGAAAAAGCAAGCTCCAGGAGTAGAACTGAAACACAAACGGTTGCAAGATAAACGTACTTTTCGAAGGAGATTTCGTGAAGAAGATGTTGAGAATTGGCGAGATGCGCCTAAGGTTGTTGAGGTAAATGGATGGAGATTAAGGAAGCATGCTGATAAATATGAAAACAAGAAGGGTACCACAAATACCTCTTCTTACAAACCACGACTTCCGGATTGAATTCAAAACAGGGGTCGAGCTAATGACCTTAAACAAGCGCTTCTTGGGAGGCAACCCAAGTGTTTTTCTTCGTTTTCATTTCACTTTTTTTTTTTCTCTCTTTTAGTTCTTGTTTTTTTTTTATCATGCTTGTAGTATTTGTTTTGTTTTAACTTTGTTTTGCGTTTTTTTTTTGTGTTGCATCGCAAGATCAGTGTGAAGGCTTGACCAAAGATGAACTCGTTTGATTGGAAGAAAGATTTTTGTTTGGGAAGGCTCGACCTGATGAAGCCATGATGTGGAATTGAGGGTAGAAAATTTATTGAGCAGGATTGGTTCATGCCCTGGTTGGGAATTATATTCTGGGTGCAATTTTACAACATAGGGAATCAAAGTTTTTGCAGATTTGTTCGCACCCAAGGTGGGAAAAGTTTCGCACCCATGAAGTTGAAACAGGTGGAAAATATGAATTCTCACAGCACAGTTCGCACCCATGGTGCGAAATTTTTTGCGCCTGTGAAATTGAAGTAAAGAATGAGGAAGTTGCTCCTACTCTGTTCGCACCTGAGGTGGGAATTTTTTCGCACCCATGAAACCAAAAAAAAATAACCGTCAATAACCCCTTGCCCAAAACTAAACGTCAGTCTCTCTCTCTTCCCACATTCATCACCCAAATCAAGCCACGTTCTCTCATCTCCCTCTCTTGTATACCCGCCCCAATCCAAATCAAAACCTAGGAATCAAAAATTTTGATTCTCCCTCATCTCTTTATACATTAATCCTAGGGTTTACTCCCATCTACCCATCAATTAAGAGGATTTGGGAATTAGGATTTCTAGGGAGATTCAAGGCGCGAGAAAGGTGGAAAATTGGGGATTTTTGGTGATTTTAAAATCAATTGACACCTCTTTTCATCATGATGGTTGCCAAATCAATAAGTGCTTTAGCTAATCTTCGATTCGAGAGTTGTTTGCATCAATTACATCAATCCAGGAAGAGCAAAAGCGCCAATCAGACATTTTAGCTGCTCTACAAGCCAACCAACAGTCTCCAGGTTCCTGCGATTCGGTCAGCTTCTAATTTGGTGAGTTCGTTCCATTTCCCTGTTGGTAATCTCTTCTGTTTTTGTACATCGAGGACAATGTGATTTTTAAGCTTGGGGGAGAGAGAGATGGTAATTTCAATTTGGGTTTCAATTTGCGGGCATAATTTCAAAATTGTGGAACTTTGGCATTTTGAGCTTTTGAAACACCTAAGCTTCTAGTTTTGGTCATTTTTGTTCTTGGAAGGTACTTGTAGAGTATGCATGTTTATTGCATTGGTGGAGTAATTTTGGAGTCATTTGCATGCTAGTTGATAGAAAGTAACGATTCCCTTGTTAATTCTATCTTGGGCGTAATTTGTATGCTCGTGTTGTTCACAAAGTCTTAGTATTGTTCTTGGTGCTATCTAGCGAAGTATTATGTTTACCTTGTGAATATTTTGGTTGAGTTTTGATATCTTGGGATTTTTCTTAAATTTATTTTGCTTGATGATGATTGAAGCTAGGCATGGGTATTGTGGTGATAAGGACATGATTTAGGCCATTTTTTTGGACCATTTGAGCCTTTTCTTGCCTACCCATTGCAAAGATTGTATCCCTAGTGTCCCCCTTGAGCCTAATTGAAGAATGGTGTGTGCTCAGCACACAAATGTCCCCCATTCGATGTTCGTTTCATTAACCTGCATTTACCTTCCCATTTAGCCTAAACACTTTATCCTACCTTTCAAGAGAGCTTTAAATGAAATCATGTGTTTATCGTGTGCTTTTGTCGGGTTGATGCTTCATGTGCTATGTTTACGCTATTGTGGTGGAATAATAGAAAGAAGAAAGGGGTGTTGAAAAAAATGTTGGCAATTGTGTTGAAAAAATGTAAATTGGTGGGTGATTTCTCAAAAAGAAAACCAAAGAGAATCAAAGAAAAAAAAAAGGGAAAAATGAAGTTAGCATGCCTTGAAAAAAAATCATGAAAAAGAATGGAAAAAAATAGAAAGAAGGAAAGGGCACCAACGGAAAAGGGAATAAAAAAAAAAAAGTTATGCATGTGTTCTTCAATCTCTCACGAGGAAATAAGGGAATGTTACTGTTTGGTGGTGAGCTATTCAAGAAATTCAGTTTGGGGATTATTGAAATTGGTGAGTGGATTGGGAAAAAGTGAAATACTTTCTAGTGAGCAAGTTTGTATTTAACATGTTTATTTAATGCTCTCTTGCTTTGATTTATACATTCCTTCATTTGTATCTCTCACCTTGGCCTAACGTTACAAGCTTAAATAAAGCCCTAATGATCTTGTTGCTCCTTTGCCTGTGCCTTGTCGATTGAGTTGATAGCTTGAATGGAGATTGTCCCTTGACCTGATAATTTCAGCTTTAATATTCATGAGGTGGCATAATCCGAGCTAGATGGGTGCTAGGCATCTCTTTGCTTAAGTGACTCATGGGTTGCATTGAGCGTTTGAGACTTTATTAGCTTGGAAATCATGAGAATCTGTTTGCTAGTGTGTTGATGGTTTTGAGTGATAATTCCATGATGTAATGCATTTGCATTCTTGAGATGATGTCCTTTCTAGTCTTTGGTCCTGGGCTATCTCGTTTTGAAATCCATTTCTTTGCTCGGGACGATCAAAACTTAAGCTTGGGAGAGTGATAAATGTACAAAATGTCTATATTTTAGGATGTTTTTAGGCTTGTTTTCTCTTCAATAATGTGTATTTCAAAGTAAAATTAGTTGTTTTAGTTCATTTCACTACCTTTGAGCTTAATTGTGCAGACTTGGAGCATTTTGCATCAAAGTTTAAGCTTGGGTGGTGATTTAAAACTGAAAGGAAGAGGTTCGTGCCATCGCATTGTTCGGGGCGGCTGCGATTTATTTCGCAGTGGAATTTGAAGGCACTGCCCAGTTGAAGGCGCTTTGGTTCGCAGCCTGGCTGCGATTTCTTTCGCACCCGCGAATCGACAGATTTTGGGCAGATTTACTATTTTGCCCTATATTAGTATTAAGTGTAATTTTGAGTCTAAATTAGGAAGAAACTCTTGAGTTTCCCTTCCTTTTCAAGTTCGTCTCCCTCTAGATTAAAAAGGGAGCGCATTCTCTCTTTAGAGGCACACTCTCTCGTTCTCTACAAAAAACTATGATTTTTCATATCTTTTTCTACACAATTTTTAGGGTAGATTTTGGATTGTAAGTTGAAGATTGAAGACTTCATCATTTGGAATCATTTTGGAGACAAGTTCTTTCTCTTTCCCTCTCTTTAATTTTATTATTTTCATTTCGTTGTTTTATAATGTTTCCCATGATGTTCTTGTTGATTTCTTCAATCATGTGTGAGTAGTTTCCTATTTCTAGGATTAGGTGTAGCCCACGATGAATTTATGAATGAAGTTACGATCTTTCCGTTTACTATATGAATGTTACCTGTTTTGATTCGATTTTAGTTTCGTTAATAATTGCATGAATATTTGGTAGTGAAGAACCGAGAGGTGAAACTCCTATGTTTATGTGATAATCTCAATTACCAAAGCGAAGGACCGAAAGGTGAAGTGTAGGTAATGGAACCCTAAAATCGAACTAGAAATTCATGAGAACGACGGTTAATTGAGTTTCTAAAGGCTAATTGAATTGTAGGACATAATCGGTTTAGTTTAATTCATTAAGCGAGACATCGGATTTGAATTAAGCTAGGCACGGTTGAGAGTAGTTCGAGAGAATACAATCAACTATATTGATGCAATTCGCCTTCAAAACTTGACATTTATCGTAAGGGAAGATCGTTGCGGAGTTTATAAATTCGTCGTTGTGGTAAACCGAAATCCTAGAAGCTTTTAATTACTGTTTTCAATCAAAAATCCAATTTTGTGTTTACTTAGTTAATTTAGTCTAATTAGTTTAATTTTAGTTCATTTCTACAAAAAACCTTGAAATCAATTTGTCTAGATAATTTAAGTTGCGAATTTTCGGTACTTGATTCAAAGTCCCTGTGGGATCGACATTCTAAATACTATACGATAAGTCGTGCGCTTGCGGTAGGATTTAGTGATTATTTGAAAATCATACATCAGCGATGCACAAGAGTGTACTACAAAGGTACTGATTTTGTGCATCATGATGCACCACTTTCATTCCTGATGCACAATAATGTACTGAATGTATCTCTTATTAAGTACAAGTACAAATAGGGGCATAAAAAACATGATCAGCCTATGATATTAATAAAAAAAATGTTGAACACAAAAGAAAAAAATGTAGAACAAATTGACGTACCTAATTTCCATCATTGGCCGTGGCAGACAAAAAGGTGCTCTTGAATCGAGATTTCATAAATGTCCCATCTACGAACAATATAGGATGGTAGTAGTTGAAATCACAACCTACTGAACCGATTCGTATCATCGTCCGATTCCAAGAAAGCAAAGCTACTAGGATTAATCTTATACAAGGTTTTAACGTACCACTGCAGCTCCTGTAACGATTCTTCATAACAACCAAATAACTTCTTTCGAGCCTTCTCTACGCTCCTCTATGCCTTGTTGTATGTTATCTCAATGCCATAATTAGTCCTCATGTGATCAGTTAAATCCTTTGGCGAATAACTTGGTCAACTGCGAACATGGTCAAAAATCAACTACCCAATAATACCACAACCCATCCTTTTCAAGTTATTATCGTTAACCATAGTCAAATGACAACTGTGTGAAAGGTTGCACTTGTATATGGATACTGATTCATTAACAGTTGAAGATGCCTTGATGAACCAACTATAATCATCACTGTATTTCTTCTCACATGCAACGCTAATCCTATTTTTGTTGTTCTTAATGTAAATGAATTCAAAATCAATCTTAAATGAATACTTTATAACTTGCGTGCGAAAATCTTTCACTTCACCTTTAAATATTTAACAAACACCAGTAATAAGATTTGCCCAACCAGAATTCAAGTGTCTTTTTCTTGTTTGAACATGATATATGTCGTGTGTTGGGACACTTTTAACTTCGCTTTCAGAACTTAAAGAATTGGTACAACTTCTATCACTGTACTCTTCTTTACATTGTTGTGCATCGCCAAATAGATGTGGTGCATCACGATGCACAACTTTTCCTTTACCTTTGTCAAGGTTTTGTATATCGTAATGCAAGTTTTGTGCATCGTCATATTCATAAACAGTTGCATCGTCTTCTGCAATCTCATCTCCATAATTCCCTTCTTTATTAATCTCATAACCCAAACTAGTATCAGTTTCAAACACATTAATAATGATAATATAAACTGATAAAATTTTGACCAATGTCAACATGTTTTTGAAATCTTTTTCGTTGGTTAAATAACAATTGTTATGTGATCCTTAGTGTATTTCAAAATACAATTATCCGATTGAAAATTAAAATATTTACCTCTGATGCATTCGATCAATTCAGACAAATCAAAATTCTCTGAAATTGTTGAAATAATAGTATCTCTTCTGAATTTCAGCAACAACATGAAAGCAGTTTGGTTAGTTGAATCAATTGATTTCGATTTCAAAATAAATTTGATATTTTACTATTTTGGTATTTTTTAAAGTTTCTTCAAGTTGATATGAATGAGAATTTTAGTAAGAAATCGTAATGGAGATAAATACGGGATTGAAAAAAGTAAATTAAGGAAATCACACAACTAAAAATACGTGATAGATTGTTACATGGGTAGTTTGGGAATAAAACATAAATTTACAGATAGTACATTTGACGATGCACATAATAACCCTGTTCACGATGCACAAATTATAATGAAAATAATACTGTTATAATTGATGATGCACAAAATTATACTTGACGATGCACATTTTTTACACACAAAAAAAACTAAACAACAATACTGTTACACTTAATGATGCACAACAATATACTTGACGATGCACATTTTTTAACACAAAAATAAAAAAATATATATTGACGATGCACATTTTATACTTTACGATGTACACGATGCACATTTCTTAATACAAAATCATAAAATATATTGACGATATACATTTAACACAAATGACGATACACAAATACACTTAAAAAAGCGTCATATGTTGATAACGTGGGGTATTTTTAGAATAAAGAATTAATTTATTACTTAAAATAAACTTAAGTGATTAAAAATAAATATAATAAATTTAAACAATTAAATATTTCAAAAAAAAAAAAATACAGACTGTAATTTTTTCGTACTTATTTTAAGAGTTAACATTCTGTAGTGTTGGGCCACTAGAAAACTTTTGAATCTCAATTCTTCTGCAGTAGTTTTCTTAAGACTTAAGACATTGTGGTATTAATGTGTCGATGGATATTAATCTTTTTCTTTTCATCAGGTTGGCTTAAAGGGTCCTATGTTAATGGCATTTGTTATGTTGCATGTACTCATTTGTGTCTCTTATGCTCTAACTTGGTTCTTTTCGGCTAGCTTGGACACCTCAATTTAATTTATTATTTTGAACTAGTCTAATAGTGTAGCTCTTGGTCGATATATTTGAGAATTACGTTCCGTATGTAAGTCAGGAGAATCGAATAGAAAGAGTAAACTCAATTACCGCTTCGACTAACCCGTGTAATTCATCGTCTCTTTCGAATTTCGATGCTCGTAAGCTCCTTTGATCCTATCAGCAAAACCCACTTTCGAGAAATTAATAATCTTTAATAATAATAATAATAATAAAAATAATAATAATAATAATCTTTCTAATCGGTCGTATCAAACACAATTTTATTATTTTTTATTTTTTTGAGAGGGGGGAGGAGATTACCGTTTTTATTGTGTTGACTCCAATTTCAGTAAAATTATAAGACCTCGATTGGTACATTGAAATAAAATCAATTTTGCAGAATTAATTAATAACGTTTAGTGGTGCAATAGTTATATTTGAAATAAGAATGGATTATTAAAAACTTGAAATTGATTACTAAAATTTAAGGAATCACAAGAAGAAGGTGAGGTTTAGATTCCTAATAGTTGGAATCTATAGAAAAGGACGACTATATCATTTTATTAGGTAAAATATTTACTTTATATTTATTATTTCATTTGGTTTCAATTACTTTAGACCGTTTCTTCTTACTCCTCGTCGTCGTCGTTGCTCTTCAGCTCTTAATGAGGCTTTTCTAACTTTTCTCATTTGATTTAATTTATCAATAATAATTTATAATTTTATGATTGTAGTGTTAATTTTTACGTTTGAAGTATGCTTTAGAATTTATTAATCTTACAAGATTTAGACTAAATATACCACAAGAATTTTTTTAAAGAATTGACTTGCATAATAATTGCGCAAAATAGAATGATAAAGGTGATTGATTGGAACTATATAATATTAATTATTTTAAATAAGTAATTACTCATACTTTTCTCGAATTGCTTCAAATATTTGAACTATTTTTATTTGAACTTGGTTCATTATAGCAATAGTTTTTTTTATTTAATAATTTTTCTTACTTTATTGATGTTGGATAATTTAATATTTTTACCAAAATTGAAAAAGATCGAAGAACATGTTATTTTGTGGAGCAGTAATAACGTTAATGTCTAATTTTTACCATGAAAGTTATTAACAAGTACTTGTATACATTGTGGTAATATTGTCAATTACCTTAATTTTATTCTTGCATTTCAAATTATTTTGTTTTTTTTTTACCAAATAATATAATAGAAAATTGTACTATATTAGTAATCATATTTTTTATGTTACCAAACACTTTTTAGAAATCATCTTTTCATTTATTTCAGTGAAATTTCATTACTAGTAATCGGTTCCGCGAAATTAATTCTATTTCTGTGTACCAATCGAGGCCTAATTCTAATGTAATGGATAAAGATTGATCAATTAAATTCAATTTTATTCCCTCTGTTCTGAATAAATGTTACTACTACTTTCTATTTTGAGATGTCTCAACTAATATTTATAAAAACTTTTTAATCTACCTATTTTCTACCATTCTTTCTAATATACATTTAATATAACATATTCTAAAAAAACTTAATTATTTAAAATAGTTAAACTCAATTAATATTTATAAATATTATTATCAGAACATATTTTATAATATATTATTAATTATATTATTTTATTTTTATATTTTATTTACTAGGAATATTTATCCCGTGAGGGATTATATAATTTCTCGAGACATGATGGGTTTCAGTATGTTTTGTTTATTTTCTGGAGTACAAAGTAGCAGTCCCCGCAACTTTTCTTCATCTTTCAACCTCTTTTTTTTTTTTTGTTGGGATCTTTCAACCCTTTTTAAACTCCTAAAATCTCAAATTGACAGAATACAGATGGCCTCCGATCAAACCCTCTTCAATTTCTCTCTCCTCTCCCTCTTCCTCATCGGACCACCCACTTACATCGCCTGCCAATTCATCACCGCCCCCTACGGCAAGCACCACCGCGACGGGTGGGGCCCCACCATCCCCCCATCCTTAGCCTGGTTCCTTATGGAAAGCCCCACCATCTGGTTAACCCTCCTCCTCTTCCCATACGGCCAACACCGCTCCAACCCACAATCTCTAATCTTAATTTCACCTTTCCTCTTTCATTACATCCACCGCACCTGCATCTACCCTCTCCGCCTCTACTCGAAAACCCATCAGCGGAAAACCACTAAGAGTACCAACCCAGATGACCAGAAAACCGCTAATGGGTATCCCATTATTGTTGCCTTGATGGCATTCAGTTACAATTTACTAAATTCTTACTTACAAGCCAGGTGGGTGTCTGAGTATGCTGACTATGGCAGTGATGGGTGGTTTTGGTGGCGGTTTGCCGGCGGGTTGGTGATTTTTCTGAGCGGTATGGTGGTGAATGTAGGGTCGGATTTGTTGTTAGTGGGCCTGAAGAGTAAAGGGGGTGGGTATAAGATACCAAGGGGAGGTTTGTTTGAATTTGTTAGCTGCCCCAATTATTTGGGAGAGCTAGTAGAATGGTTGGGCTGGGCTTTAATGACTTGGTCTTGGGCTGGGCTTGGGTTTTTTCTCTACACTTGTGCCAATTTGGTGCCGAGGGCACGTGCCAATCACAAGTGGTATTTGGAGAAGTTTGGGGAAGGCTATCCAAAGAGTAGGAAGGCAGTTTTTCCATTTTGGTATTTGAGAGATCTTAAAAGAAAAGGAAATTCTTGGCAATCATTTTTTTAGACATTGATTTGTCATATATAACTCATGTTTGGCTTTTGTTTGTGTTGTTTCATATCCAAAATTGATAATAATGCAACAAAAATGCCAAGTTGACGTTTTGGTTTTTTAGGTCCATTTAAGCTGAATTTTGTATTTGTTTGATTTAGTTGAAATGTAGTTGATGACTTATGATTTATAATCCATCTGTTCTTAAATTATTATTTTGTTTGATTTTTTGAGTTAAACGTAGTGGTTTTCAAATTAAAAAAATTTGGCGTATATATTTTTTTCTTCAAATTCATAAAATACGTAAGTCTTAAAAATTATTTTGGTAATATGGTACTTGTTTTATGATTTTAAAAATTCAAAAAACTATACATCAAATTTAATTCGAAAAACACACGATTTGATTAAAAAAAGTCAAACATGACAATAATTTATAAACGAGTAGAATAGATGGTAACTTATGACTAATGAGTTGATGAACTAGTGTTGTTTAATTTAGTTGTTTTGAAGTGCTGATGAGCTATCTTAAGTGTGTAAATAAGGGTGTGTTGATGAGCTGTCTTAAAAAAAATAATTAAAAAATAAAGTATAATCTTGAACATGAAATGAATGAAAAAAAACAAATTTCCAAATAAAAATGATCTTGAAATATAAATAAGTTTAATTAAAAAAAAGGAAGAGTACGCTTTGACAAATAAAAATGAACATAATGTTTGTGCCTACAACTTATGGTCTTAAATATGTTTTAAATGTCTTGTACGTAACTTATACTAGCTTATTATTACATAAATAAATTGGACATGTTTATTAACCAAATTAAGAGTTTAATTAGAAAATTTTTAAGTAATATTAAAAATAAAATTATTTGATAATACAATATTATATCACATAATAAATTAAGTATCTCTTAAAAATTGCTAAAATTTTAAGTCAAAAGAGGATTGTCTTAATATTTTAAACTCCAGACATAGTTTTCAGAGCTTAATTTTTAGTTTGAACAAATAAACCCAATTCAAACACCTAGTTCTGTGCAGCAAGTTGCACTTGCACCAAGTGCTGCAATGACAGTACAACACATTTAATGACCCAATTTCTACGTCAACACAAATAAAAGAAATGCATATTTTGCCAAGTCAAAGTATAGAGCTCAATATGTAAAATGGAGACACATTTGCAAGGAGAAAAAAAGAAGCAGCTAAAACCGAGCACCTATACCGATAAATTCAAAGGTTATCCTCCATTTCCACTTCTCATTTGAAACAAAAAAGGGAAAGAAAACATGTTATTATTAGCTTCCTCTGGTGCACAACATAATTTACAAATACTGTAGTCTCTATCAAGAACAATAGGAACACAATTGCAATCTACCTTACGGCAACAAGGACCCAAAAAGAAAATGTTATGAAAAATGTGACAAACTAAATCAAAATGGGGAAAGCTTTTTAGACAGCTACTACTCTTTTCTTCTAGATTATCAGCATAATGCAACCTCCCGAAACTTAGTGCTGGTAAAAATACTGCAGGTTGAAGCAAGGATCCACCTTTTCAGAAACAGATGTAGTTTCAGCAGATTCATCACATGTGGTGCTCAAGTCTTCGTTATTTTCACCTGTGAATTGTGGACAGAAAGCAAAAGAATTACATTAGAAAGTAGTAGGGATCACCAAAATATTCCGCTTCTTTTCCGATCAGGACATCCAAGGATGAGAGTAACCGTATGAAAAGAACGCCAGCAAAAAGGGACAGTACAGTGCATAAGGCTCCAGCTATTGCGGGGTATGCAAAAGTATAATGTACGGAATCTTACCCACATTCATACTACGTTCAGCTCGAGCTCACCTCGAGTAAGCTCGTGTTCAAGCTTGCTCAAGTGGCTGATCGAGTCGAGCTCAAACTCAAATTCTTGTTAGTCAAATTTTTGAGCCGGTCAGGGTTCAGCTCATTGGTTCACAAGCTTTGTTCACAATTGGCTCGTTTGTGTCCAGCTTGACTCTTCACAAACGATAGAGTAAATTTAATATATATTTCTAAAAATATTATATACATAGATAAAAATTTAAAATATCATATATATATATATGGGGGAGTATTCAATGGTTCATTTTTGAAGTAAACATATATATATATATATATATATATATATATATATATATGTTTGTATGTATCACCTACACAATACACTTGTAACATATGCAATAGTTGACTGTACATAAAAGAAGAGGATTGAAGTATTAACCTGCTATTCAAAAAACCCAAACTCATACTCCCTAACTTAGCAGACAACAAATAGACACCTACATCTGATCTTCTCTTTTCCTCACAAACCCATATCAACAAACACGGTCCACTAACCTTTGAAGATCTGCTGGAGAAGGAAGAGAATGAGAAAACGATTCTTCCGTCACCTGTCAGTTCGTCGCCTAGACACGAGGGACAGACGGAAGAGAGACCGGACAGAGGGAGAGGGACGGTCGATGACAAGTCCTAGGGAGAGAGAGAGAGAGAGAGAGAGAGAGAGAGAGAGAGAGAGAGAGAGAGAGACGCACATGACAGAGAGGCTAATCACACGCCACACTATTTTGATTTCAATTCTCAATTGGAATTCATCAGTTCAGTTGGGAATTCGGGGCTAAACGTACATATTGATTCAATTAGGACCTCGCTGGATTGGGCTTGAGTTTAGAGAGCAGAGGCTTTGGACCAAGCTCTAGCCTTGGCGAGTTGAACCAATTTCGAGCTTTACCCAAACTGTTCACGAATGGCTTGTGAACAGCTTGCGAACAAGTTCGAGTCGAGTTCGAACAATGTCCATGAAGCTCGGTCAAGTTAGACAAAGCTCGAGCTCAACTATTGTTTCAAGAGCTTGAGTTCGAAAAGCCAAAACTCGGCTCGGCTCGCAAACACCCTTAACAAGTTGGGAGATGATTGGATTGGGAGTGTATCTATGCAAATAATCATCACAGTTGGGAATTTCTCAATAATTAATTAGGGCGTTGGGTCAAAAGTTCTTTACTTTCTTTTTAGCTTTTAAGTCTCCAAGGACTCTTTGTGAGAAAGAAATAAAAAAGTTAAATGACCATATAGCATTCTCGATGAGTCCCTATTTGTAAAATAAGGGAACATGTTCCACGATACATAAGTTTACCCTCCCCTATGTTAAAGTGCAAAACAAAGCTTATCCTTCTCTAAATCAGAGTTCAAAAAAGATATAACCCGTCTTAAGCATAGTTATTAAAGGCGGAAGGCGAGAGGCGGGCAGTCGAAAGGCGAGCAAGGTGGAAAAATAGGAAAAATAATATATATATTTATTTATTTATTTATAAACTGTAACAAATTTTAAAGAAAAAAAAATATATATATATATATATATATATGAGAATAAAATCTGAAATTAACTTCAAATATATTAGCAAACTAAAGCCTAAATAAATGGAAAAAACAAAGATTATAGTAAAGATTAAGAGCAGATTAAAGGAAAAAAAAAACAAACAGTAAGATACAACTTGTATATGGAATAAAGTAAAAAAGAAGAAAAAAATAAGTCAAAAAAAGGGCAGATTAAAGTAAAAAACAGAACAAAAATAGAAGTCAAAACAAACAGTAAGATACAATTTGTAAGATTAAGATCAGATTAAAGTAAAAAAGAAAAAAAAATGCATTATAATAGTCAAAACAGAGTATTATATGGAATATCTAATATATATTAAAGTAAAAAGAGTTAGTAAAGTAGAATAGAATAAAAAAAAGGAAAAAAAACTTACTGGTAGTCAGTAAATTAGAAGAAAATAAATAAATAAAATATATATTAAAAAAAAGAAGGAAAAGCAACTATGCTAAATCGTGTGACTTGCGTCTCTGTTAGGAAGTAAAAGAGAAAAGAAAAAAATAAAGAAAGAAGAAGAAATGACTTCGAGAAAGTCGAAAGTCGAAAGAGAGAGGGAGAAAGTCGAACGTAGGCGTACCTGCTCCAGTTCCAGTCGCCGTCGCCAAGGGTTGGTCGTCCAGTCCCTCACCGTCTCCGTCTCAGTCCCTCGCCGTCTCCATCTCAGTCGCCGTTTGAAGGGCTAGGGTTTGTTGTTCGCACAGGTAGGTTTACAATTCTAAAAGGGTTTTGCAAAATGAACGAGAGAGAGATCGAGTGAAAGGGTTTTGTTTTCTCACTTCCTTAAACTACGACGTTTCGTTAAAAAAAAAAAAACAAGGTTTTAAGCTTGTCGCAAAGGCGTCGTTTCTCGCCGCCTCTCGCCTTGCTCGCAGTCGACGAAGGCGAGAGCCTTTGACCCGCCTTAGTGAAAACGCCTCGCCTGTGCCTTTTCAAGGCGTCCATGCCTCGCCTCACGCGACTGAGGCGACCGCCTTTAATAACTATGGTCTTAAGCAAGATATATATCGCAAATTACCAATGTAATATGTTTGATACCTTTTTTTAAAAATTTTTTTTGTTGATGTTTACTTTTTTTGTTTTAAAAAAAGGGACTATGTAGGAGAGCGGGATAAAAAAAAAAGAGTGAACGATGAAGAGTTCAAGAACTTCGGAAATAATGGTAATATCAAGGACTTACATCACTCAGGTGATCATCTTGATCAAACTCTGATCTGCCCTCGAGAAGCTTCAACAACCTCCTGCACCAGTTTATTATACTTTTCTTTAATGTCCTTCGATTCCGCAGCCTCTATAATTTCCTTCTTTATTTGTTGCTCCAAAGCCTGAATCCTATTTTTTGACTCTGAATTTGGTGCCTTTCCATCCTTCTCTAACTCTACCTTTAACAGCTCCATCTTTTTCTTCATGTCAGATGATTCAATAACATTCTTAATTTTCTTTTGATTTTCTTCATAAAGTTCACCAAGCTTCACCTTCATCTGTGATACTATAGATGGATCACCAGACTTTGCCATTTCATCTTCCAATTCCTCGATTTTCTGCTTCAATTCAGATCGATTCAGAACCTCTTCGCATGTTTCATGAATTTCCTTCAATGGATCTCTTGATTTCGTAATCTGTTCTCTTAATTTTTCAACCTCTGCTGCCAACTCATTTTCTGAAACAAGCGCGCGCTTGGGATTCTTTTTCATGTTTCTTTTCTTTACAGGATCTAATGGAACACTTTCTTCAAAGGAACCAATTTTACGGTATTTAAGCCTTCGATGTTCCAGAAGCTCCTCTGTGTTCATCTGTTCAAGCTCCTATAAAAAAGATATGCATATACTTATAGAACCAGATTCAATACAAGTAACAATTGTTGTTAAACATAGTTTGCATGTACTCACGTCCATTGTTTCAAGGATTGCAGCTTTTATCTGTTGTGAGGTCCAGTGTGGATCTGCATGTGCTCCACCAAGTGGCTCCTACAATCAGTCAGAAAAGTCATTGAGATAACATAGCATCAATAGATGTTAGCAGTGGCGAAGCCAAGATTCGATCCTTAGGGGGGCCAAGTTAACTTAACTAAAAGTGTAATATCTAAAACTCAAGTGGGCCAAAATATAATAAGAATTGAAATAAATATATTTTAAAAGGAGGTAAACTAGATATATATCCTTCAAATTGCACAAACAATATAGATTTTTCTATGTTACATGTAAGAGCAACATCATGTTTGTAAAAACAAAGAATTTTTTTTGATAAAACAATGAAAATTTATAGCTTAAAAATTTGAAATGCGACTCTTTCTTCTGACAAACTAAGCTGGAAAGTAGGACTCTTTTTATGAGACAGAGGGAGTATATTAAACGATGGGAAATTGTGGAGTAGAAGAAGAACATGTTAATATACGTATAAGACATATTAATATGGAATAGATACCCGAATGACGCCATCTGCAATTTGCATCTTGCACAGTTCTGTAGCAGTAATCTTAAGCTTCTTAGCTGCCTATAAGAGAGGAGAATCTTAATTAAGATTTAGTCATTGGAAACATTCATATAATCAAGTCAAAAAGTGATTTGTTTTCACAACCTTTGGAGCAGCTTTGGCACTCTTCCACAATATAGCAGCACATGCTTCAGGACTTACCGCGGCAAATGATATTAAACAATGAGAAAAGCAGATCAGCACATGTGAACTTTTTCTTTAATAAGAAAAATAGCTAAAAAGAAATCACCAAAAGGTGCAAAACCCTTGTAAACAGGAAGCAAGAAACGAAAGCAAAGCATGGCATGAAAACAGAGAAACAAGGAGCCAACCACAAATCCCCAAAAGGAGCAAGTGAAATTTTTGCTAAACTCAACCAAAATCATCCACATGTGAAATCTACATTACGTATTGATTCTTGGAGAATTTTTGAGAAAAGAGATGAAGTTAAATTCATAGAAAATGTCATAAAAAAGTGCGAGTATGCATATTTGATAAACCCTGAAGGAAAAAATTAACAACTTTCGAATTCAAAACACGAAACAAGGATCTTGAAATGTACCCTCAAGTCAGCATTTGATGCAACAAAAATGGGACGAGATTGGAGCTCCTGTTTCACTAAATCAAATATATTCTCCACAGAATTATTAATGCTCTTGCCAATACGAGAGTTCAAAACAGGAAGTGATCTAAAATTTAGTTTCAAACGATGATCTCAGTTTGCAAAATGAGAATTCCAATGGTACCATCAGGCAGGAATAATGTTTGGTCTTTGCTTATGTTGAGCAGAAATAATGTTTGGTTATGATCCCTCTTTCATAAAAGTAACCAATCTACATCTGAAGTTTTTTCACAACGGTAACACTACTATGCCAATAATAGCAAAACCGCAGAGCAAGTTGCTCTTAAACGCTCCATCTAGTATATGACACCGCACATTCTACCTCTAAAAAATGTAATCCAGTGCATAAATTCTTACAGCATTACTAAAGAGCACCAACTTTTACTATTGTTTTCACTTCAGTAAACATTTGGGTACAAAAGACGAATTTATTTTCACAACTCAATTAAAATCTGGAAATATCATTGATCTAGCCAGAACCATTTATGATTACCAAACTTCACTGAGATTCATGTACCAGCACACAATACCCATTTCAACTCTACCAAACATCATCTTGGGAAAGATTATTTAATGACACTACATAGAAACCAAAGTGACTAATATGAAATACGAGGTAAAATGATGACACGACGGAAACTTATACTGCAATTAATAAAATAGAAACAAATACTCCATCCGTCACCGAGGAGTAACAAATATTGGAAGAAGAGACGAGTTGAATAATCATAGAAATGAATGGAATGGGACATTGAGATTAGTTAGTAAGCGGTAACGTAATTATGTATGCATCCCCCCCACCAACTTACTGAATTAGAGATATGTTAATTGTTTCAATCACCTGGCAACATAGAAGACCGAATTTTCAAGCATTAACATTTTATTAGCACAGGCTATGGCCAAAGCACCGCCAGAGCCACCTTCCCCGATAATGATCGAAATAATTGGTACCTTCAGACCAAACATTTCCCTCAAGTTGTGAGCTATGGCTTCACCCTGCATATGAAGGAACAAACTATTTAGTAGAGTGTTTCAACCAGCACTTCAGAAAGTTAAGCCCTATATTTTTTCCACATACTTGGCCTAGTTCTTCTGATTTGAGGTCTGAGAATGCTCCCGGAGTATCCACAAAAGTTACGATGGGAAATCCATGGTGATCTGCATACTTCATCAGGCGTAGAGCCTTTCGGTAACTGTTGAGAGCAAATTATTAGCATTTAGAGTCTGAATTTTAGAAGTTCTTTCAAAGAAGTTTAGTAGTGTCAATTGAATTCTTAATAGCTTCCGCATACAAAATTAAAGATGCCCCCTTTACACCAAAGAACTAACATGAAATTCGGTTGGCAAGAATAGCTCCACAGAATAATCAAGATGATCAAATTCCTGATATACATACCCATGGGGAGTAGGCATCCCAAAGTTGCGCTTGATGTGTTCCTTTGTGTTTCTTCCCTTCTGATGACCTATGAACATGAAACGTCTACCATCTATCATTCCAAGGCCCGTCACAATTGCAGGGTCATCATATCCACAACGATCTCCATGGAGCTCAACAAACTGTAAATAGGAAAAATAGATGAGGGTATAGTATTCTTAAGGCTTAAGTTATTAAATATGAGAATTCGGAAACCACAGATACCACACCTTATCAGTCATACTGAAGACATGATCAAGAAAAGTTGGCCTGTTAGGGTGCCGCGCAATGTGAACACGCTGTATTGGAGCCAAATTTGTATAGAGATATTTGAGAGCCTGAAATGAATACGTTTGAGATGTCAGTAGGATTAACAGCTAATATTATGCTGATGACAATATGCAAAATGAAAGTCTAAGCAGTATGAATGAGCCCATAGGCATGGAAGCACGTCAAGCCAAGGGCATTAGCTTATCCAACATTTATAACAAATCAAGTAAGACAAATAGAGTTGCCAATTACTAATTATACTATAAAGTATGATTATATGAATACCACTAAACATGAAGTGAAGTCATAGCTCAACCTAAAGGGACTGAATATAGCATACTAAGTTTATCACCTTCAGATGCATTATAAACTATGTTTACCTAAAGTCTATCATTCAATCAAAGTTCCTTCCCCTTGGATTTTTCATTTACTTCTTGCCTTTGCTATTCTAACCATGCACTATTTGCTCTCTTGATGAATTAACATTTACAAGAGTTTGAGGCTCCACTGCCACTTCACAAAGGTCAACTAGATGGAGAGTTCAACAAAATTAGCAGATGTAAAACTATACTTGTGTCTATTGCATTTTTTTAGGTAAAGGACTGCATGTTTGTAAAGTTAAAATCAGAGGTATGATTTCTTTGTTTTTACATAAACACAAGAAAAGAGAATGATTATATTAGTGAAGGCCATTCATGGTCCCCACAAAGATGGAACATTTGATACAGACTACAAGCTTGGTAAATAAGCTTACGAGGATGTGTAACAAGTATCATCAAAAGAATCAGAATCGCATAGCTTGAGAAAACTGGAAAAACTGCTCCACTTTTCACTAATGAACTCCAGTGGAGCTCAATTTTGAAAAGTGGAACATATGCATGTATGTTTATGTAATTCATGTTGGAGGCCAGGAAGGGAGGGAGTCTTTCAAGAAAATAGGAAAGGATATGATATTCTATCAGTGAATTTCTAGTTTCTACTGAAAACTTATCTTAACTAAGAGACTATATGATTCAGATGGTGAATTTCCGTACAATCACGTGAAAACAAAGTCAACGCCAACATTAGCAAGAGTTTCAGGAACAAGTTCTTGATTGACACCATCTAAAATGCTTTGTGCAGAGATAGCAAAAGAATAAGTAACCGTTTTACTATCTCAAGTAACCAAGTTCATAGTTACCGCAGAGTTAACTCACAAAATTAAGGACTATGATCCAAAACAATTAGGTAAGTAGTCACACCTTCTGGTATTTCATCTCTAAAGCCATTATTTGATCACTGAAGTCCAGACCTGTTTCATTTGCCATCTTTTTTACCTGAATTCAACAAAAACTAAACATTTTAAGCAATTTTCACAAGCTCGCAAATAACTAAATATTAACTCAGTTTAAGAAACTTTACATCAATAATTTTCTTGTTTAGTTCGATAAGAGGTTTCTCAAATTCCAAAATAACTGGCTTCGGCTTTTCTTTTAAAGGCTTGAAATGGGAGAGATGACTAAGGACTCCACCCTGCACATTCGGATCAGGATTCTCGGGCCAGGGATGGTCAAGCTTCTTCCCCTTTTTTATCTTTGCGAAGATACTGAAATCCCTCCTCGTGCCCAGCCGCCCTCTGCCTAGGGCTTTCAATGGTACACCACTAACATTATCGCTCCAGCCTTTGAGAAGATCCGAAGCTGAAGTTCTAGTGGAGAAATTTCCAGGAAAGGCAACCAGAGAATGTGACATCGAAGCCATTCTCCACAGGCAAATTACTTCAAATCCTCACCCTAATCCACCAAACAAAAATAAACAAGCAACTATTAGTAGCTTCGAAAATATAAAGGTCATTGAGTATAGGCTTCCCTACGTAATACTCGCACTAAATTGCATCTACTTTATCGCCTTAACTTAGCTGATTCTATCAAATACTGGAGAAGCTTTTTAGTGCTACCTCCATCCCTAACTTTTGAATTTTTATTTGCGTAACAAACTGAATATCGTCTCTAGGAAAAAATTATTCATACAACTTGAATGTCAATGTCTGAGACCTTTTATTTGTGATAAAAAAATGTATTTCTTTAATGTGAAAACCTCTGGTCTACAAATCCTTGCTCCAGCAAGTTGAAATAGTGATATAACATATTCCTTTCATGTTAATTAAAGGGAGCTCAAAAACAAATTGAATTCTCCCTCCATCCCAAAAAAACAGTCCTACTTTCTTATTTTGGTTAAATATAGTGTCGTTTCCACATTTTAACTATGAGCTTCCATTACTTTTCTAATTTTTTTTCTTTCTCAAGAACATACTCCCTCCATTCTTAATAAGAGCCCTGTTTGACTCGGCACACAGATTAATAAAAGCTAAGACTCTATTATAAATATTATCATATTGTGTTTCTCAATAATGCCCGTGTGAGATTGGACCCATCAATTAAAGTAGGACGTAAATCAAGGGTAAAATGGTCGAAGTAACATTCCCAAAAGATTTTTGGAACATACTAAAAAGGAAAGATGTACTCTTTTTCAGGAACGGAAGTAATATTTCTCTTAGATGTTCAAAAAAGATGTCATTTTGATGCAATCTATAGGAAATATATAGATCCAAAATACAATTTTTTAAAAGTATGAATCGTCAAATGAGACTACTTTTTTGGAATAGAGAGGTAATTAACATGCATAGAATAATTGCTCATAATTGCCACAAAAACGTCAAATCCACCTTCAAATGACTGTAAATACAAAAATTGAAAATTAATAGATAAAATTATATAACCCACCTGCATGCATTTGGAAATAAAGTAAATTACCGAGTCTACTAACACTACATGCTAATACAAAACAGCACTGTAATCAAGTGTAATACAACTATAACATATGACCTAATCATGAATTCAATTAAACAGTGTGACAGGAATCAAATCATAAAACACAACTTAAAGAGATTATGCTGCAAGTGATAATTAGAGCTCGAGATTGTTGTTGAAAAACATATATAAACACAATGCACGCGATGATTGTTTGGTAAGAAAGTAAACAATGTAAACCGATCCTACTAAATAACATTGCATGCTAGTACAAGAACAGAAGAGAATTAAAATACAATTATATCATTTAGCTAAATTATGAAATCAATTAAACAAACGTAAGGGAGATCAAATCATAACACAGAGAGGTATGCTGCTGCAAAAGATGATTAGAGCTCGAGAATGTTGAAAATTAAACATAGAATGTAATGAATATGAATCTGAGATGACTGAAGAGAGTGAAGGAGGTTGAAATTTACCAGAGGGAGAGTTCCGATCGCCGGAGCGGGAGGATCTGAGAATGCAATCGAAGGGAGTGACTGGGAGAGGGAGAAGGAGCGGGATAGAGAGTGATTATTAAGGAGAGATGGAGAGAGGGAGCATCGAGAAGATCGTCAGGAGGAGTCGTTTGGTTTGGGTGTATTCACGAAACAAAGTTTGCACATATAAGAAAAATATAGTCTGTCGATAGTTCCGATGCGAAAGAGAGAGAGAGAGAGAAAGAGTGTTGGCGTGCGTGTTTGTGTGAGTTAGTGTGTGTGAGTTAGTGTGTGTGAGTGAGTGTGTGTGTGTGTGAGTGTGTGTGTGTGTGTGTGTGTGTGAGCCAGCTTTATTCGGTTTGGCAGTTAAAATGGGAGAGAAATGTGAGCGTAGGCTTGAAAAATCGGGTTCGAGACCTTGTGAGCGTGCGTATCAGCGTATGTATGTTCGATGAGTTCGATGGTCTCCTTCATTGGCCTCGGCTCCATTTCTTTTCAACACGTGATATGTGGGAGTGTGCTGTGTGCGTGTATATATATATATATATATAAATTATACTACCTCGTCCTAAATTTTTTTTTTTTAACAATTTGTATATAGATTAAGAAGGTTTTCAAAAAGAGTGATCTACTCTAATTTAGGTTAAATTATTGTAAGTAAATTGTAAGAGTATTATTCTCTTTATTTTTTACTAATCCTCCTCAATGAGAGCAGTAAATAAGTGTAATTTTATTCTTTTATTTTTTACCAATCCTCCTCAATGAGAGCAGTAAATAAGTGTAATTTTATTCTCTTTATTTCTTACCAACTCTCCTCAATGAAAACAGTAAATAAGGGTAATTTTGACAAAATATGAGCAAATAAAAAACGATAATTATCTTAGGACGAAAATAGTATTTTTTTATTCATACTTTCAAAATCTTATTAAACTTTTTACAACAAATCCATATATATATATATATATATATATATATATATATGTATATTTAAAGTTGTTGAAGAGACAAATTATTGTGTCACCTCACCTTTCTTTTTATTTCTCTCAATTTTCAAGTCTCCAAGTATTGAATTGAATGTTGTCAATGAGATTTGAACTCACACCCTATTAAATATGAATATACACCTTAAACCAACTTAATCAATTATATTATTATATTATATGTAAATATTTTAAAAATATATTAAATTATTCTCTAAATTATTTTATAATATAAATCAACCAATTTTTTGTTTTATAAATGTCACTCTCTCTATGTCAAATTATGGGTCTCATATTCTTATTTAAGACGTCATAAAATAATGTCTATAATATGTGATACATATCAACAAAAATCTAAATCATTTCATTGAATTTTTTTTATATTTTTGTAAAAAAAAAATTTGCACACTGATAATGTATCAAAAATATGTTAATATAGTATCCAACTAAACATTTTCTAATCATTAAATGATCTCCAACAATTATTTTTAAAAATATAATTATATTCAATCCTTATACAATTCTCCTTTATTCAGAAAAATATTATCTTTCTTCATTATGTCCTAAAGTCGATATTTAATTTTTAATTTTGTAAAAATTCTTCAAATGTATGTCTAAAATATATTTATTAAGTGCAAGATGAAAAAAAAAAACCCAACAATTTGATATCATTAACGGATACTTTTTTTTTTTACCAAATCATTAAAAAATACTTGAAAATTGTATAGAAATGAAAAATACATATATTGACCACTAAACGACCACCAATTTCACAATTTGTATATATTTACAATACTTAACTTTGGTCAAACATTAAGTCAACAAAAGCCTATATTCAATAACAATAATTTTTTTAAAATTATTTTGAAAATATATAAATTAATATCAAAATTAAATAAAACTCATGTAGAGCATGGACTCTATAACTAGTATGTTAATAGAAATGTTGTACTCCCTCCTTCCTTTTTTAAGCTCTTTTTTTTGTCCTTTGTTAATTTTTGTATAAATTTACTAATTTACCTTTAACACATTATGTTATAACGTGGACTTCTAATATTACACATAAATATTAAGGACTTTAATGTGTATATATGCTATTAAAATAACTTAAAAGTTTAACTTTTTAAATTTTTGTGTTTCAAAAAAAAAAAATTGTCTAATAGTTTTGATATTCAATGCAAATTGTGCAAGAGTGTAAAAAAATTAAGAGTCTAATAATCAATAAAAATCATTGATGACAACTAATTTTTTCCTTATTAACGTTTGCATTGACGATGTCTAACTAATAATGTATTTCTTTGTTTCAAAAAATAAATAATAGGATTATGGCATTTCAGTAATCGTTGGTATATGGCAACGACGGCGTATCCTCTGTCTGCACATTCTCTTATCAGCCTCTTTCTTCCACCTGGTCATTTTCTCTCTCATAGGTGTAACTAAGATTCAACCATGGCCGATGACCCCTCTAACGGTAAACTTCCATATACCCTAACACGCACGCACACACACACACACACGCACTGTGTTTGTTAATTACTCGGAATAATTTTGCAGGCACTATTCTTGAGCAACTGAGAAGTGGCGTCGCTGAATTCAAGCTCGTCTCCACTCCAGTTCCTTCAATTTCTAGCCATGGGTCTCCAAGTTGGAAGCCCCTTATCCCCTTTCTCAATGACAACTCCCATCGATTCTTTGCTAGAATTGGACCTTCTCTGTAAGTTCACTTTTACTAAACTCCAATTTACATTCGGAAAATGTCATCTTATTATGTTATTCGCATAATCTGTTTTAATTGAATAAAATTACCTATTATTGCTGTCTATCCACGAGATTATGCAAATTTATAGACTCCTGCTGTCCATTGATGTCTTAAAAATTTGCTAGTGCCACTTTATGACTTCTAATTTTGTCCCAAAATGTGACGTTTGGTCAAATTGATTGATGCATGTTTGAGTTGTCGTTGATGAAAAAGGACACTTTCTCCATATCTGCATGCTTTTAACATACATAACACTCGTTTTAGGGTGGAGATATAATTATGTTTTTACAAGGTTTGGGTGACTAAGCATGACAGATCTTGCACCAAAAAATAGTAATCTTCTTGGGGACTGACGCAAGGATACTTTTTTGAATTTTTACACTCCTGACAATGTGCCTTCAATATTTATGTCCCTTACACTTCAATGTTTTGGTAACCGAATAACCAAGATTTTATCACCCACTCTTGCCTTAACAAAGAAAAAATCTGGTCTTTTTTGCTTGGTGTTCAAAAGACTGTTGTTTCTACTAGATTGATGACCTATTGAACTTCCGCATATACTACACCGAAAAAGACCCGCCGTAGCTATCTTATTCTGACTTACAGTTCTTTTTCCTTTAGGCAGATAGATTTCATTTTCTGGAAGGAAGAGGGAATACTCTGCTGATAAGTTTCATGCTCGACTATATATCATTTATCGGAATCCTCATCCCTTTCTTTTCCTTTGTTTATCGCCTCAACTTTGTGTGCTAAAACACAGTAGATTACTTCGATGCTTGGTTCACTAAAACTAAACTTCAAGTTACTTCCATGCAAACTATTCAGATTTTATCCCTCTGGTTTGGATTTTACTTGTTTTTTCTTCTTTTAATTTGTGTCTTGATTTTATAGTGGTGGAGCTTCACCAGCAATGAAGAAACTCGAGCGTTATTCAGTTCAGAAAGTTACTGGGGATGGACGCTGTATGTTTCGTGCTCTGGTGCGTTAATGCTAAAAACTGCTCTAAGTTAATGGTGTATCTTGTCAAATATTTTCAGACAGCAGAGGCCACAAATTGCAGATCAAAAAGAAAAAGACAAAAAGTCATAATCCGGCTTATTGTTGGGAGAATTGACCTATAGCTTCTACACTTCACAGGATTTATTTACACTATTGCTTACCCAAATTGCAAATTATGTGTTTCACTGACACTTAAATCGCTGCAAGGAATAAGGGAGTGAGGTATCCAACTTTGGTAAAAGCTCCAAAGAATGTGCACTTGTATTTAAAGTCCTTGAGGGTCATTTGGGTAGTAAAACTGTCTAGTGCCTGATGACCTTATCTAATTAGAACATGAACTGGCTTCCTGTAGTTTTTCTGGATGATGCTTTCTTTGGCCTGCTTTGCTTTTCTGACTGGAGTCATGTCTAGAATATTGTTAAATTTATGCAATTCTATTATTAACCATAAAGTGTTTAATTAAGGCAGTTTGATTTATGTTCGATTATGGGCAACAATTGTGGATTTTCAAAGAAGCCTTGGTGTCTAACTCCATTTTTCAAGACAAATGAGCTCTAGTTTCTGCCATACTAGAATATTTTTTGGCTGATCATGCGAATCGTCATTCAGTATAGCAAGTTGATGTGACTCTCCAAATTTACCTTCACAATGTGCCATTCTACAGCTTGTTCACTGTTCCATGTAACTTAATAGTGCTCTTCTTACTTTGAGTGTACGAAAGCAGGTAAAGGGAATGGCTGTCAACAAGGGCATCACTCTTAACTCACGAGAAGAAAGAGACGACGCAGGTATATTTTGTTCCTTGCTTCCTTCAATCATGTATTTGGATTTCCTCCATAATTAATCTCTTTAGATCATCCTCCTGCGAAATTTGAAATTGATTCGGCCAAGACATATTTTTGCTTTTGCTATCACAATATTACTAATAGATTACTGTGGTTCGGTAATACTGCACTATATTGCAAAAGTGCAAGGTATCTTTGTATTCACTCCGTAATTTTGTACAATTTCTTTATGGAAATGTGTCAACGTACTTTTTACTATGTGGATATTGATACAGTTGACCTCATGTGTGCTTCCAGTTATCTCATGAATTTTGTGTTGATTAGATTGGAAGAATTGATTGCATGCAGTGTTTGTGACTCATAATGAAGCATGGATTATTCAGTCTAATGACAAAGTTATTCTGAAATTCTTAAAGGGATTTGGCTGCCCAAATTCTGCAGCTGAATTTACCACACAAATAGGTATTCCTTTATTTTTTTTATTTTTTACAAATACCCAGTTGAGGTACACTCTTCCAAAGGACAAAAAGAAAAAAAAGAAAAAGAAGAAAATGGATGCATCGCATGCATTCTGTATTCAGTTTCACAAAGATTCTATATCCAAAACCCTCCACCATGACCAGGTCCTAAAAATATAAGTTTTCATGAAACCCAAATTCCCTCCTTTCACTGGTCGTCAAATCGTGCAAATTGTAGGAGCCTCCATCACAGGTCCGCAGGTTGCTGCTACTGTGAGCTAACTTATTTCCTACAGCTCATCTCGTTGTTTCTTTCTCCATCAACATGGTATCCCTTGTTTAAATTGAGATGCTTGCAATGTTGGCAGCGAGAGTGGAAATCCAGCAGTCACTTCAACATTTCCATGCCTCGTAGGCCAAGCCACCAGAATGTGGTTTAACCTTTCACCCGCAGCCTTTTCCACAATCGCCGGCCATGGCTTCATCAAAATCTGAAAACATTCAGTATCACAGCATAGGGATTAGCTCTATAACTTATGACAGATCAAAATGGCTACCGCCATTATCAATCAATTAACGGGAGATGCGGTTCCTGAAAGTCTTTGGTTGAAGAATGTTAAGAGGTCTTCTCCGGCTGGTCATAGTTGCTGGCTATGAGGTACTCATGAATACTTGTCCCATGTCCCACTTTACTGTCCAAGAATGAGATGAAGAAGCGCCAATATAAATGAGATAAAAGAAACAAAGAGAAAATCTAAAGTATTTATGTTTGATTTGCGTATGCGCTCCATTGAACGTTTGTTTTTGAAATTGTCCAAATAAAATTCTTCCTAATGTAGAGATTTCAAAATGAAGCAGCTTTAAACAATGGGATTAAATTTTTGGGTTTATTGTTTTTCAGTCAATTGAAAATTAAATAATTTTGTTTAGTCAGGTTGAAAAAAGTAATTAGAGTCAAAGCAGTTGTTATTGATTATTGGTCAAATTTAAATGTTTGTTCCTAAATTGCCCTCAAGACTGTGATTGAATCAATATCCAGTCATTAATACATATTATTGCATTTTTTTAAAGCATCTCCACCATTAATATTCAATATAATCCAAAATGGTGAACACTTAGATGGCAAAAACAAACTAGATGAGGATTTATTATGGTTGAAACTTATATTTTCTTTTCAAAAGACTATCCCTACTATGATTTTCTACTAGCAAGATCAAAATTTTCTTTTTGGGTTCGAAGGCTACAACTGGAGGGATCAAACTTGTGATTAAATAAGTTTGTTTCCTACCTGTTATTATTAAAATTAATTTCAATCATTTAAACATATTATTCAAAGAAAAAGCCAAAAAAATAAAAATAAATAATAAAGTACACATACACACACTCTATCACTCCCAAAGCTCTCTGATACATTTCCATTTTGAATTCGGTTTATTTCTTTGGAAGAAAAACGGGTTCCTCCCTACACATGGTAGATAGGGAAGGAGCAAATTAGGTATGTGAAAGAGAAATTATAGGGAAACATTTTCCACTTTTTAAATGTAAATAGCAATATTACTATGTATGTAAAGGGTAGTTTAGGCATAAGGATTATTACTTGACTAAATTATAATATTAATTGCGATGACTCTAATTATTTTTTTTCATCTTGCCTAAAATCTAATTATTTAAGCTTTACTTGACTAGAACACTATGAGCCCTAAATTTTTTATGGTTGTTCCAAATAACCCTTCAGCACACCTTTATTTCTTTTTGACATGCAAGGGAATTGTTTGCTTAGTAGTTATGAGCAATTGATAGAAAAGCTTAATGCTCTTAGAGAGGGCAGCCAACAATGTACATCCCGCGTAACACTCCCTAATGTAACAGCCACTGGTGACATATGCATATTGGGGCTAATGCCAGCAGAAAAGACTCCAAGACATTGCGAAACCAGAGTGCTGATTCCAAGTATAAGCAACCTTCTAAAACCTTCAGCTGTTGGAGAGAGCAGCCAACAACTAATATCATGCTTAACATATAGTCTTCCACTGTTCGAGTTTATGCTTCAGCATGAAGAGTGTTGGTGTCATCAACAGTGTCTGAGTTCGTCAATGAGGCTAGGATTATTGGTGGCACCATCAAAGTTTCAAGTGTCTAAAACACCTTTTATGTCTTGGATCTTGAACGTTTTGAACTAGGCTGAATGAGGTTGAATGTTAAGAATTCGTGCATCCTCCCCATTTTAATTATAATTTGAGGTTGACTTGAGTGGAGAATGAAGGTTCTTGTTCATATGTTATAGGCACCATCTTATTCTTTGCTCATTTTAACTATGGTTATACTGCCACATGTTTGGCGAAGTAAGAAAAAGTTGAATTTAAACTTAATTTTAATGCTAATTTCTCCTTAAATCATTCTTCTTATTAAGTCTGCATATCATAAATTAACGAAGCCATATCTGTATCCATACCATAAGTAAAACCAAAAACCATGAAGTCTTTTTATCTGCGAACTCAATTTTGGTTTCCTTTCTGTGACATCACTTTTCCAGTTTTCCCTTACGGCATTCTTGTTGTTTTAAGTGTATGAAGCTATGAACTTTTGAAGGTCCTACGTTTATATTTGGCCTTCTTTTTCGAAAAAGTGCTCGTAGTTTTATGTCGTTGTTGAAAAATAAAATCCTTCTATGTATCTTCCCTTATTTCTATTGTTTTCACTTGACTCCTTTAAGGTATTACTTACGTTATATTTGTTGAAAACATACTTTGGTACATATCATGCAGATGACTTGCGGATGGCGGTAAAAGAGGTCTTATGTGACGATGATAAAGAACGACGTCAGTATGAAGGGGCATTGGTTGCAATAACAGTTGAGGAGCCGCTGAATCGGTTAGGATTTAACATTTACCTAGTTATAACTGTTCCCTACTAGTTTAAGGTGGTCTTATATATGATTAGATTATTTGAAGTCTGTTATAGTCGCCAGAACCTTGAATGCTTTTATGCAGTTACTGTCAACGCATTGGACGGTCTGATTTCTGGGGAGGAGAGTCAGAGCTACTGGTTAGTACAAAATTTCAATTGATACTCTTGTTTGTCCTTTTAGACATAGCATTGAATTTTTTATTCAATATATTCCTGTTAACTCTTCTAGATGTACTGGTATACTTCATATCTTGTTGCATTGTATTTTGTAGTCTTGAAGTGGGAACTTAAGTTGTTTCTTACAACCTTGTCACCACAATAGGTTAGACTACACAGGATGTATATAGGCCTTAAAGAGCTAAGTCAATTATACTTCAGATCACGCAACATATTCTGCAGTGGGTTTCTTAGTGGAAAAAAAAAAAAAAGTCTGCAGTGGGTACTAACACTCTGATTTCAGCCATAAAGATTGTTTCCCGTTTAACTTCCTGTGAAAGATTTAGAATAATACGGGAATAGCATCATCTTATGATTGGGGAAGGCACGCGGAGAGAGGTAAATCAAGTTCAATATTTCAGCTTTGCCCAATATGGCACCTGACAGCTTGAATGCATCTTATCACTATAGAAATTAGTGCAAGGATTCAAGTACCATTTTCTGCTGTGCTTATTAATTTCCAAACAGAACTCAAACTACCTACTTGATTTCTGCTTCATGGTAGGGGAAACAGTTAGCACTAATACAAAAGAAGCCTTTCTAATTTTGTGAGCTGGAAATAGAAGAAAACATCATGAAGTCTCAGTATTATCAGTTATGTAAGCATTTTAAAGGGTGTCCATGAATATTAAGTTGCCCCTAGAAAATCTAGTTCTCCCTCCATCCCGAAATAGAGTCGTATTTGAAAAGTCAGACCTGTTTTTACTTCTATATATTTCCTTTAAATGCACTAGAATCATATCATTTTGTATGATGCATAAAAAAATATCATGCTTCCCAAAATAAAGAAAAAATTGAAAAAGTGAAAGAAATTTATAGCTTAAATTTTACAACTGGGATTTCTTGCTTGGGACAGAGGGGAGTAGGTTTAAGTAGACTGATGGCTTGTACACATATTTTTCTATATAACAGGAGCAATGCTTAAAATTGATGTTTTTGATTTGCAAATTTTAATTTAATTCGCCTACTAATGACCAACTATACTCTTCCCCAGGTACTGTCGAAGTTGTGCCGCCAGCCCATCATTGTGTACATACCTGAGCACGAGGTAGTCTCCTTGTTAACCAAGAAATTCAAATTGGTTATCAGATTTATTTTTCGAAATCCATATCAAAACTTTAGAATATTGATTCAATCTCGACTCTGCTCTTTCTTGTATCATACCCTTAATGGTTAATCATTTTGAAACTTTCTTGACAACATTGCTGTGTTTCCATGTAAGCCACAAATGAATGAATAGCAGATTTTATATGTTGCTCTCAGCCAGTTTATGGTGGTAGGTGTGGTGGGAACGGATTGGGGGTGGGGTGGGGGCTCCTTTTCTACCTCATGCACAGAGGTGGTAAATGGGTGGGTGGGTGGGTGGGCGGGGTTTACTTGTTTGCTGATTGCTATGCAACATGTTATTTTATGCTCAATAATATGGGCTTCCTTATCGATTGCAGCACACAAAGGGTGGACGGGGATCTGGTTTTATTCCAATTGCAGAATATGGAACCGAGTTTGGCAAAGGCTCAAGAAAAGGAAAACCTAGGGAAGCTGTGAGGCTTCTGTACAGTGGTAGAAACCATTATGACCTCCTGTTATGACGCTCCTTGCATACTTTTTAGAAATTAGTAGGCGATTTTTCATTGATCTAGTCGAATTGTATGTTGTACGCTGTAGCTTATAGCTATCATGGTTCAGTTGTAGTCAAAGCACTAAATGCCACTCTTTTGGTCCTGAAATTTTGTTTTTAAGTTTCAGCAATTGTAGTTGAAGCAGTTGTACCTTCTACTTGATGCATTTATTTATATACTTAAAAAGCCATTTGGTGCAATGTTTAAAAATGCAATTTTTTTAAAACACAATTTTTTTGAAATGCAGTTTTTTTAAAATGCATCCTTTTTTTTACAGCAGTGTTTTAGAAAAAAGCTGAAAATTTTAGTGTTTAATAACACAATTACTGTTTTTTCTGTCTCAGTATTGAAACGCAACTTTTATAAATACTTTTTATTTTGTCCTTGTGTTTTGGCTAATACGCACAACCAAACTAGCTATTATATGTGAACTGTGACTCATCGGGTAAAATTTTCATTAAATCGTATGGTAAAACTCTATTTTGACAAAATAAAAAGTATATTTTCCGTAATAAGAAAGTACTAATACTATATTTCAAAATAAAATCATTACTCCGTCCGTCCCTAAATTGTTGTCTTCTTTTTTTTTCATCCGTCTCAAAATAATTGTCTTGTTTGAAACTTTCCTTTTTAGAACATCACTTTTACTATTTTACTCTTACTTTTTCTTCTTACTTTAATTATGGGCCACATATACATGGGTATTAAAGGAAATAACACATTTTTTCAATACTATTTCAAGATTAATAATCAAGTCAATTGAGTTTTTTTAATTCGTGTACCGGGTCAATCCAGATAATAATTTAGGGACGGAGGGAGTAATATTTTTCAAAAAACATTAAAGTGAAAAGCTTGCGTAAATCGTAAAAAAGACAAACACGTGTTAGACAGTTACTATCGAGGTGCTGAACTTTAACGTCCATCCCGCATTCAAACGGGAAAAGGAAAAAATAAAGGGTAATTTACAAATTATCCCCTCAACTATGGGTCAAGTTTGAATTGCCTCCATAAACTACCAATTGAAGTAATGTGCCTCTTCGCTATAACATTTTCTTAAAATGTACTTTCTGTTTAGGCATTGTCATTTGACGAAATTTGTCCACCTAAAAATTCCGTGACTTTTTTTATATATTATTTTTACCATAATATTTAAAATAAAGATAATCGATTATTTTCTTTAATCATCTTTAGGTACAAAGAGAGTCTGCATTAAGGATAAAATAGTTAATTGAAACACCAAAAGGGTATTATTGTAAAAAAAATATCTAAAGATGGTCACATGTCTTAGGTGAGCATTTTACGTTAACTCAAATGACAGTGTTTAAACAGAAGCTACGATATTGTTGAGGAGGACACATTGCTTCAATTGATAGTTAGAAGGGCAACTCGAACTTAACCCATAATTGAGGGGTGTTATTTGTAATTTACCCATAAATAAAATAAAATGGGTTAATTACACTATTAGTCCCTTAACTATTAACTATTTTAAGATTAGTCCCTTAAGAAGTTTTTTTCAAATTTCAATCCTTCGAGTACCAAAAAGTCACGCGACTAGTCATTTTGATGGATGCCATTAGTAAAATTATGTTAAGTCACTCATGTGCGTTGTACATGCCATTTTTCAAGGATGCTATGGAAAATTCATACTAAATAATTAAACAATATATTCTTTTCTCTCTCTCCCCCTCCATCCCCCCCACAACATCTCAGCCCCATCCCTCCATTTTATCTCTCTGTTTTTGGCTTCCCCCTCCCCCCACTCCCCAGCTCCGGGTGACTTAATAGAATGGTTAGATTAGTTGAAAGGTTGTGATTCCACCGTCAATGGCGAGAAACACCACCAACACCGCCCCTATCATCGCCTCTCTTTCTCCCTCTACCCAATCACCTCTCTCTACAAATTCTTCCCTCTCCTCTATCCCTCTACATTCTCTTCAAACCCATCTAAAGCCCACCTCAAATCTGATTTGGGTTTTATTGATTTGGTTTTCATTACAGTGGTAGGGGCGAGCAGTGGGTTTGGGATTCTACCGTCAATAGCGAAATCAAATAGCTTTGACCAAACGAGGAAAATAGAAGAAAGAGATGTTGGAATTTAGCTTTGACCAAACGTAGAGCTTGTTGAAACTGGAAGCTCCGTTGAGAGAATCGAAGATGTAGACTTGCTTGATGAGGTTGGATTGGAGAGCGTAAGTGATCTCGGCTTCTTCGATTTGCTGGAGAACGTGGAGCCATGAGTCTCTGGTGCAGAGGAAGAAGCCGATTTTAGAGAGGTCGAGGTTAGGGTTTGAGAGGGAGATCTTGGAGACGTTGAGCTCGAGACGGCCGGTGTGAGTGAAGCCGAACTCGTCGAAAGGGATGATTGGACGGTCGTTGGATCGGATCTGAGAGAATCGAATCTCGGCTATGGAGAGAGTGGCGAAGAGAGAGATAATTAGGAGGAGGAGGAGGTCGCCATGGCGTTGGCTATGGCTTCGAGAGATCTAAGAATCGGAATCTCAAATATCAGTTTACTGGATTGTACTTATATGGCAGGGGAACTGAGGGAAATGAAATGGAGATGTGAATGAAATTGAGAAATAGAAATTTTGAGGATGCTACCAGATTAACTAACGAGGAAGTAATTATACGGGTGGAGTGCTAGGAGGGATGGGTTAGATGGAATATACTAAGACGGAGTCTTGTGACTTCAATCATCCACAGTGGAAGAGAACAACTTCATTTTCATCGCAAGAACGGAACGAAGTGTTCTCAGATTTGAAAGATTGCATGTTTTAAGGGATGGATGGGGCTGAGATGTTGGAGGGGAGAGAGAAAAGAATACATTGTTTAATTATTTAATATGAATTTCTCATAATACCTTTGAAAAATGACATGTGCAACGCACATGGGTGACTTAATAGAATTTTACTAATGGCATCCATTAAAAGGACTAGTCGTGTGACTTTTTGATACTTGAAGGATTGAAATTTGAAAAAAAATTCTCAAGGGACTAATCTTGGAATCGTTAATAGTCAAGGGCCTAATGGTGTAATTAACCCAAATAAAATATAAAAGCTGATATTGTTTAAGAGCATTGCTATTCTCACCCCCAAAATTGCTAAGTATACCCCTTTACCATTATTACAAAATTGCCACAATTTCAAAAGATTATATTACACTTACAATTTTTGAGAACCTTAAGATATGTGCGGCACCCCTTACCGCACGCCCTAAGGTATGTGCAGCGGATCAGTGCCGCACATTCCTTAGGGCGTGCGGTCAGGGGGTGCTGCACACTCCATTCGCAGTTTCCTCCAAAAAAATTCAAAAAATCATTAAAAATTTAACCAAAATGCGTGTTTCAAGCCTAAGTAGTGGCTTAACTTTGTGTAATTTTTAGAAAGTTAAGTCGAAGTAGATGAAGCTTCAAAACAAATAGAGAGGATAGAGAGCAGATGATAAAGAGAGAAATAGAGAGTATTTTAATTTTGGGAGGGAGGTGAGTTGGATAGATAGTGTTTTAATTTGGGTGGGCGAGAATTGAGAGTTTATTGTTCAAGGGTAAAATAGGAAAATAAGTGGAAGTATATTTAATAATATAAGTGATACTATAATATTTAAAGGGTGGGTTAACTAAGCAAATGAGTATACTTAGCAATTTTGGGGTTTGGAATAGCAAGTCCCATGTTTAATACTCCACTGTCGTCTTCCTTCTCCAACAAAACTTCACAAAATTTAGGGTTTTGCAATTCGCTACAGAGACAGAATTTTTTACATAGAGAAAGATAAGTGAATGGAAGGACCGAGCAATGGGGGAATGCTGTATCACGAGGTACAAGAATCGAAGCTCTGCGCCGTACATTGCGTCAACACCGTGTTACAGGGCCCGTTCTTCTCTGAGTTCGATTTGGCTGCTTTGGCCTCCGATCTCGATCGGACAGAGCAGCAGATGATGCTCGAAGGCTCTGGCGCCGGTGCAGGTGCTTTTCTTTCCGAGGAGTCTCATAACGTGTCCATGGACGGTGATTTCAGTATTCAGGTTTGGCCTTTACATTCAGTTTCCCCATTTGTAAAAAAATTATTATTCTTTTTCTTCTTAAGTTGTTCAAATTAAGGGACGGGTGTGTAATATTTTTCATTTTATAATTTTGTTCGGTATTTTTTAACTGGAAATTAGTTAGACTGTGTATATGTGTGTGTGTGATAATTGGATTAAGCAGTGGAATCATGTTTGCAGTTATCAACAAAGAAAGGAAGGATTTTGAGGTAAATGAAGATGTTGGATTAGAAATAGGGCAATTCGTTGATTCAGTTCTGCCGTTTAGGTATAGCCTGCCGTGAGAGCCATAGGGTTGTCTGTGAGAGTTGTTTTTTTGCTCTGTATAATAGTGGAATACGGAGTATTGGTTAAATCCAGGTTAGACAGTCAAATTATGCTAAAAATAATATTTGATTGTTACGCGGTAATGGATATGGGGCTCTATGTATAGTTGCTTGCAGATTGGAGCATAATTTTCTAAATTCCTACAGACCTAGTAGATATTGTGGATTGGGATGTTCAATGTAAATAAGTTAGACAACCTAACAAGCGATACACATGTAGTTATATGCTTGTTTTGACATTGCTTCTATACTATATTGCATATATTTTGGAATCATTATAGCCGTTTAATTTAGAGTAAAGGTATTAGTAGGTAGACTTTTAAAGGTGTCGATTAGCTCTTCTGTTTGCTGACAAGGAAAAGTTATGTAATTTTATTTGGTTATCTGGTACACTTGCTTTTAATAAGCCGCTTTACTCATTCCTGCTGAATGCACTTGTTTTAACTTAACACGAGCGAGAACTTAATACTAAGTGATGATCATTGCTTATAGTTATCTGTGGCTCAAATGTATATATAGTTTCAATTCTCGCTGAGGTGTTGAAATGATTTTTGAACTTGAGCGTGCTCAATAGCATCCAGTCCAACACACGTTCCCATATGATTTTTCTAGTAGTGTTTAATATGCCCGGTTCATCCATGCTTGCATAGGATCTGATGAAGTGTTTTGGAGATTGTTCTTTGGGTGATGTCTTAGACTCTAGGCCTCGTCTGGTGTAACTTTTTTGTAACAGAATTTATCAAAAGTTGTCTTTTCTTAGATAAGTTGACCTTTCAAATTACTAACTTTTCTTACAAATGCGTCTAGCAATCCAAATTAAGAAGTTTACTTTTGTAACTTGAGTGCCTAGTAAAAAAGTTACTTATAAAATTTTTTGGTTAAAAATGACATTATTATCCTTCTAGATATATTATGACTATCATTACAATTATTTATCCAAATTACTTCAGGTAATTTGATCAATACAAGAATTAATTAATAATCTAAAAAATGACCTATCAAGTAACTTTAATAATAATGCATCAAGTGTAAATAAAATATTTAAATCAAGAAAAATGTTAGTAGCCGTACCTCATCTTTTGTCTCAGATAGGTTTGAGAGACAAGGTGGGGTGACGGAGAGAAAATGATGTGTGAATGCTGGAGTACTATGAGGTTTATACAACATTTGATTTGTGGCAAGTGAACATATTAAGGGGTAATATAGAATTTTGACTTATTAACCAACTTCTCAGACGAAACTTTTTTTTTTGTGGAAAAGTTACAATATATAACTTCTCAAAAGTTGAGAAGTTGGATCCAACTTATCAAAAATTGGACTTTTCTAGCGGAGTACTAATATAGGTATCTATAACTTTCTGTACTTTTTTAGACAACTTATTTCAAAATGGAGCACAAGACAAGGCCTTAATAATATGGAGATGAGCTGTGGTATATATCTTGTGGTGGTGTTTTTGGTTATACATTCACTCTTGATGTGAGAAATTAGGTTCTGAAGTTCTCTCTTGATTGTGGCTTTTAACAGTTAGTGGGACATGAAGAGTGTTCAAATTGATTTCTTGAAACCCGTGACTGCAAACTGTGCTTTCATGTGTATATCTGATTTGAATGGTTATTACTTATTACCTTCTCCTGTGTGGCCTTTTTCTTTTCCTTTGTTGGGGATGGTTTAGGAGTTTGCTTGGGTTGGATGAGTGAATTCTTATTTTGAGTGAGAATTCGATGCATGTACTGGTTTTAGAATCTGGGTTCCTAATTGTCAATGTTTAGATTTGTCTAGTATTGACTGAATGAATGTGGACAACTTGCCAAACAGCCAGCAAGGAAATCATTGCAACTTGCTATTGCACTATGCCCTGCGGAGCAACTTTAAGGCGTGCTCGCTTCCCATACGAGGCATCCACCATCTCTATCCATTGCGTTCCTCTCCTCAAAGATGAAGAAGAGTTCTATTTTGAAACATTTGACAAAATTTTGCTCTGTGCTCATCTCCTTATTTCATGTATACCTTACTGGGTTCAGGACTATGTCGCTAACTACTAATAGAGCTTTGTCATGGCTTGCCAGTAGAGGATTACTGACCCTTGCCTATGACTCATCCAGGATACTTGAGGGGTACCTCCTGTGATTTCTCTCTCTCTCTCTCTCTCTCACACACACAGACATACACAGACATACAGTTTCCTACGTAGTCAAACCAATCATTGAGTGGTTTCTGTATTTCTTTTTCTAGAGATTGGATGTAGCAGTCAAAACATATTTTTATGATTCCTTTTGTCCTTTGTTTGACGACTCTATCAATGATTTCAAATTTATACTGATAGAATGTGGAGCTTTCTCAAGGAAACACAAGTGATGTCCAAAAGAGATTAACTTAAAATGGCATACATGTAGCTAATTATTATAATTTAATAAGTTCTTACCTACAAAAAAGAAAGAAATAGAAGTGATTTATTTTTTACAAGCCCCAAAAAGTTGTTTGACGGCTTATGCATCCTAGAGTACTTGTTTGTCAACTTTCTTTGTAGGGAGAAGCACTCATCTTTTATCATCTAGATAAAGTTTATTGCAATTGTATGTCTTGCATGTTTACTGAAAGAATGTTGTTCACTTGACATGTTAACTATGCACTCTTTGGTTAACGACAAACTTATTTAAAATTGTAATAAGTATCTAAACCTTTATCTGAGGGCTTCTATTGATTTTAGGTCTATAGTTCACAGTGGCATATCAGTGGCGGATCCAGGAAAATATTTCAGTCGGGTGACAAATTTTAACTACTACATAAAAAGCTTAGAAATCACAATTCACGATTGGTCTCTATCTCATTGTTGCTACTGTGCGTGACTTAGGAAGGGAAAAAGACAAATTGAGTGGGGTCCTTTACCCAAAACACCACCATTTTGTAAGGTGATTTTTTTTTGAGTGGGGTCCTGTGCCCCCCCACCTCTTCATGTGCATCTGCCCTGCATATGTCGGTGTGTCATTCAAGGGTTCATGTTGAGGAAGTGTTGATATCGTACGAGTAAACTTAGATCATATTTTAAACTTTCTCAAAATAATTCAGGCTTGCTTGTGTATCTTGTAACATGCTCATTAATCATAAAATGTCAATCTCCATCTTTTTCCTGCTGTATCATATATAGATATAAATCATGTTAAGTATAGTGGTAAATATTCTTTTGGTATTTTCTCTTCTCTTTTTTCCTATGATGCGGAGAAATATTCTTAGGATAATGTTACAGGGTAACAGGGGGAAGCATCCATTTTAAGATAAAGGATTTCATTCATAAAATAGAAGTTTTCAAGTTTTGATTGTTATCATAACTGTTTCATGTGCAAAGTACTTCTCTCTCTCTCTCTCTCTCTCTCTCTCTCTCTCTCTCTCTCTCTCTCTCTCTCTCTCTCTCTCTCTCTCTCTCTCTCTCTCACTCACTCACTCACTCACACTCACATGAAAGTTACACGAGGTTCATACTTTTTGTAGATTAAATATCTTCCTTACACTTAGCACTATCTGATTATCAGTATGCAGATTACAGAACTATGATATTTTTCATGGTTGATATGCTTCGGTGAGCCTTATTTTATTTCTTCCATTTTATCCATATGATTGCATGTTATGAAAGTATGATCAACCAACTCTTTGACCTCCTCCTGTAGTGGGAGAATAAAGGGCCATCATTTGTGTCTTTAGGTGCTTTATAAATTTTACACCATTTTACTTTCCTTTGAGGTATTTTTTGTCCACTGTATCTTACAAAAAGGAAAACGAAAAAAGAAAGAAAAGCTTTCACTTATGTAAATATTACTTTTTAGTTATCACCATAGATGAACCTTTCACCAAGGCTTTATCTTTCTAATTTGGTTATGTTGCCATTAGTTTGTACTAGGTGGTTATGATTGTGTGGGGCAAGGTGTCCTAGATAGCTTACCAATTTAATGGGCATTTTTTTGAGTTGCTTGGTGTAGAGTGAGATGGTGAACGTTTTGCGAGGGCATTGTTAACGTTAATTCGGTTAATTTTCTTTCATTCTGTACAAGGTGGTTACGATGGAGCAGGATAAAGAGTCGTAGATAGCTTTGGTCTTCGAACTCAGAGAACCATTTCTATGCCATTACTTGGATTAAGCTGCCTTTTCAAGTTTTTCTTGATTTGCAGATACCAATGAACAATTTTTATAGATATTTAAGTATTCAGAAAGGTTATTCATGAAGCTAAACATGTTTATTAGTCTCTTGAGGGTGGTCTGAACAGTACGTGTGAACTGAATTAGAAGTCTCTCATTTGTTTGTTGTTGTTTGATATGGCTGGGAGAAACAAGGTTTTATTAATGAAAGAAGAAGAAAGACAGAAGAAATGAGGAATCCCTCCTACATTAAAGAAGCTTTGCACATTTAGAGTTTGCTCATGCTTTGAACCAGGGGCTAGGCGGAGGAGGGCATTTGCTGTCAATGAGCTAGTCAGTACAGACTCTTTGTCGGGGTGGACCAAACTGGTGGAGAGTGGAAGAAGAGAGGGAGGGATCGTGGTTAGTGTGGTTGTTGCTTTTGTGCAGGTGTTGGTGTTCAAGGCTTTTGGACTGTTTGTTTGCTACATGAAGTTCTTGAGCTCGGGATTAACCGTGGGATTGTTGGGTTAAGTTTAGGTTGGTCCAAATGGAAGTAACTGATTAAGTTTGGTCTGCAAGTCCTTGTTAGTTGGGGGGCTTCTAGTCCTTCAACACCACGATACTGTCTTATCTTTCTTTTAATTTCTTGATAACATTGTTACTTTTTTGTAGTCCTGGATGTTGATTATCCACAGCAAGCCACTAGGGGCAATGTAGCCTATTTGGCTATCTGAATCCTTTGAAGAAACATTGTTTCTTAGCATGATTTTTGGTGCACTATAGACACCCAACTAATCTCATAATGGTGTCATGTTTCGACTGTTTTGATATGAGGGAATTCTTTAATGATGTCACAATGCGTCAGTATAGGATTGGATTGAGCCCAGCTGATTCCATAGATGTATTTCTGGTGTGGTTGCAGTTGCACTAAGCGAAAAGTGGAACATTGAAGGAATTGAAAAATTGATGGTTCATAAATGGGTCAAAAATATTGGGTTTCTTGGTGTTTTGCACATTATAGGACTATCAAGGGTTTTAGGTGTTTGCATGACTTTAGTCGAGTCATATTGGATGATACAGTGTCACACTAATTAATCAGTCCTGCTCCTACTAGTATTGGGCATTTCGAAGTAGTTCTATTCACATCAATGTACTCCAATAAAGAATATATAGCTGATTATTTGATACCCCATTTCTTGTTACTGGGATTATGGATCTCTTGCAAACGCGAGATGTTGCTCTTTCTAACTTTCCCTTCAAAAAGGGAGTTCACAAAACAGTATCCTTACCTATGCCGACATAATACTTCTTTTTCAGCACTTGAATGTTGAACACAATTTACTTTCTCCTGTTCAAGGGGGTTCATTTCTTCTTTCCTGTTTCTGTAGTTGGGGGTTGGGTGATTTTTTCTAATAAACTCTTTTTTTGAGGGATGTATGAAGGAGCTCAAATAAATAGTGGTAGGTTTACAATAGAGAATTACCTGGTGAACACAGGGCGTATGGGAATATGAGGTACTCTATGATGGAATGCACATAAATCTTCTTTGTACTTGCGGAAGGCCTTTTTCTGGTATTGATATGTTCTCTTTCTATCCTTTTTTTTTTTTTTTGGTGTACTCTAAGAATTCTTTCTCTAGTTTGGAGTTCTAGGTACAAGGTTGTTCAGTACAGTTATGGACTTATGGTACATATAGCTTAATTGCTTTAAGCCATTGTTTTCCAACCGAAAATAGATTCTAAGTTGGAATTGAATGACATGAATGTAGTCTTGTCTTTGTCTCATAAGCCTTGGGTTATTTATAATCGGACCATGATTTTATGGCATTTATTTAAAATATTCTGAGCTTCTTTCTTTTGTCTAGAGCAGTTTGCTGACTTTGAGTGATATGAAACTTGTATTTGCAGGTTTTACAAAAGGCTTTGGAGGTCTGGGACCTTCAAGTCATTCCCCTAAACAGCCCAGTCGCTGAGCCTGCTCAGATTGACCCAGAAGTCGAGAATGCATTCATCTGTCATTTACAAGACCATTGGTTCTGCATCAGGAAAGTGAATGGCGAGTGGTATAACTTTGACAGTCTATATGCAGCGCCCGAGCATCTTTCCAAATTCTACCTTTCAGCTTATTTGGACACGCTGAAAGGATTTGGCTGGAGCATTTTCTTGGTGAGAGGTAATTTCCCGAAAGAGTGTCCCATGACATCGTCTGAAGCGTCTAATGGTTACGGTCAGTGGCTGCTGCCTGAAGATGCAGAAAGAATAACTAAATCCTGCAACACAGTACAAAGACCGTCCCACAGAACCGGGCCCACACTCTTAGACACAGAAGACGAGGATTTGAATGCTGCAATAGCCGCCAGCTTGAGGGACTCTTCGCCAGTAGCAGTTGTGTCTTCACCAGCCCCGGTCAAGTCTACACCAGATGATTTGAATGCTGCGATAGCTGCCAGCTTGAGGGAGTCTTCGCCAGTACCAGTCTTGTCGTCACCAGCACGGGTCGAGTCTGCACCAGATGATCTGAATGCTGCTATAGCGGCCAGCTTGAGGGACCCTTCGCCAGTAACAGTCGTGTCTTCACCAGCAACACCAGTACCGGTCCAGTCTGCACCAGCAACCGTCGGTGCTGAAGCTGGCACCTCCATAAATGAAACCAAAAGCAGCACTGAAGAAATCATGTAACCAGATATGTTTTTATTTATTGCAGATCTGTGTTTATGGGTTAAAAACGAAGATATTTGCCGGGTTTGACGGTTGAGACAATATCCGTGTTAACCGAAAAAATGTGCAGTACACATACATCTTTATTTGACTTTCATAATGTTTCATTCACATTGTAAAGACTTGTATTATTTCTTTCTTTTGGATATGTAAAGACTTGCTTTAAGAGAAGTACTACTATTCGTCTATTCCAAGCAAAGAGTTCACTATATTATTTATGGATGTATCACTTAAAGAGTTCATTTTCAAAATTATGATTATAATTATTATAACCTTTCATATTTACCTGTTGTAACCATCTAGGTTGTTCTAAAGTATTTTTATAATTATAACCAACTCCAGTGATAATAATATATTCTTTAATTATTAAACTTTTAAATGTGGACTTTTTGGGTGGAACGGAGGGAGTATAATGTAGTGAACCGATTTAATCTTGCCATAGTTTCAGTTCGTTTATTATTTCTTATTTCAAGGCTTGAACAGATGGAGTTTTTACACACACACACACTTAGTTCAGCAATAAGTAAACATTCATTCTTGATACATTGCAAGTGTAAAACAAAAATTACACAAGCACCCAAATGAATTTCAATGTTTAATGAAAAATGATCTAAAAACTCAATTAATTAATTGTGATGTTTTTTTTGAAAATTTCAAATTATGTTTAAGTTGGTCATATTTGCAAACTTGAAAGTATGAGTGTCAAATTTTCTGAAATAGTACGATCATCCAGAAATAACTTTTCCTTTCTTGTTCCAAGGCTTGATTGAATGGGGTTTCCAAGAACTCGTCTTTGTCGCAAATCTACTTTACCTCTGTCGCAAATTGCATAAGAAGGAAATCAAAACCATAAAACTTGACTGCTTTGACACGTGTATGTTGAAATCTGAATTGAACTTTAAGAAGACAGATTGAATAATGTTTTTTTTTTTGACAAATATTGAAGAAAGAGAAATCTTGTTTCACTATGATTAACTACTCTTTTACAAAATACGCTAATGAAGTATTTATACTTAGAGTAATGCTATGGGTACCTAAAGAGTACTAAATTTTTTGCACTAAATCATGTGTCAGTTGATGTGGTAGCTGATGTTATGCATTAATTATAATTTTTAATTTTGTTCTTTATACCACATCAGTTGTCATATCAACTGACACATCATTTGGTATAAAAAATTTGGTACCCTTTAGGTACCCATAACATTACTCTTGTAGTTAATACTTAACATTACTCTTGTAGTTAATACTTAACTATGCTAACTAACTAAACAAAATAAACACACGCTACCCTGGAACATACAGAAATTACAAATATAACCACCTACTCTATAAAGCTTAAATATCTTTAAAAACCTTACAATTACAACCCTTATAAAAAACAACAGAAACAATGTTGAGATCATTCTTCTTTGTTCTTCTTTATTTCTTCAATATCTTTAACATCTTCAACAGTGTGTTTTAGTGGTTGAAGCAAAATTGAGAGTGCAGAGTGCTATGGTTTTCATTTACTATACAGAATAGTCTTCTCTTTGGGCAGACAGAGGGATTTGGAATCCCTCGAACTCTGTTTGTAGCTGCGTTCCTTTGTGCCATAGGCCCCTGTTTCTCTTCTTTCACTTCTTCTTTAACTTTTCATTTATAAAAACAAGTCAGGAAATTGGTTCTTTTGGGCTGTTTTTGCTATACTACAAACTAACATCAGAATTGCCGAATATGGATCAGAGTATATGGCACATATTGGCTCGATTGCTTTAAGGCATCACTTGCTTCCTAACAAAAAATAGATTCCAAGTTGGATTTGACGACATGAATTTAGTCTTTGGTTTATTTCTAACCTGACTATGATTGTATGGCATTTTCTTAAAATATATCCGAGCTTCTTTCGTATTTTCGTATTATGTTTCGTGTCGTGTCTTGCCTTATCGTGTCTTTTCTCTTTGTAATTCGTATTTATAATCGTGTCGTGTTGGTTCGTGCAATCGTGTCGTGTCGGTCATTGTCACCCCTAATTTCAGAAGGGATGTTTTGCACAATTATCTCGTCTAATCAAAATTGAGAAAATTTCTTCTTCGATGGTTGTCAGCAACCAACAACTCTAGGTAAGGTTGTTTGTTTATTCTCTCTTAGTCTTAGTTTACTTTACACTCGTTCGTTAAGTGATGTTAATTGAAATGGATCACCTTCTACTCGGTGACTGGGTCACAGTTTTCACTTCAACTTGTTTGTTTTCGAAATCTTGAAACAAATATAGTCATTGCTGTTTTCCATTGTTTGATTGTTAAACTATAAAGTGAGTCGGTGGCTTACATTCAATTGCATTTACAAGTGATTGTATTTCTTATACTTATACTCCTTCCGTCCCAAAAAAATAGTCTTTTTTTATTAAACATTAAATTAAAACAAAATCAAATCACTAATTAACATATATATATATATATATATATTTACTATGTTTTTACCCTTTGGTCAACTGCCATTTCTTTATTTATTTATTTTTTGCTTAATTCCCAATTTTATTACTTTACTATTGAAAAAGGTCCATAAACTCACCTTACAATTTTTTTTTTTATAAATTAATAACTATACTTTATAAAAAATATTACGTTACTCACTTTGTCTGATTTGATGTTAGGAAAACTTAATTTTTTTTTGAAAACCTAAAACTGTCCTTGGTATCATCACGTGCTTGTCAAGTTCTCTAATATTATTAGTTTTCAAAATTAAAAAAATTAACAATTGCAAATAAATTGTGCCCTAACAAGTTCCGAGGTGTGTTAACCCAAAGCATGGAAGGAAACCAAAACCAAGAGAAAAACCCAGCCATGGCGCCACCCTCTACAGTGAACTCCGACAAGATAGCTGGGCCTCAAAACCCCCAAAATCAAACCAAAATCACTACCCAACTAAAAACCCAGGCAAGATTCGTCCAAATCCATGGATGCAAAACTTGATTGGAAAGTGCGAAAATATAACACCTCGGAGAATGGAGATGTCGTTGTGGTCGTAGAGGTGGTGGATTGGATGGAGGTAAGGAAGTAATTGTCGATGATGATGGTGGGTTGAGATGGGTTTAGTTCGGAGATCACTGATTCCCAATCCCCATTTTCTCAAAGTCAAAGACAACCCAGATCGATATTTGCTAGATTTCTGCTTTTCAAGAAAATTGATTACTTGTTGTGGATTTGTACAGTCGTCGTGTTCCCCTTCTTTGTGGTTGTTTTCTAAATGTTCTTGCCTGGTTCTGTGATGGAATAATCTGGGAATTTCTTGAAGGAAAGAGAAGTGGGTTCTGCGGATTTTGTGTTTCTGAAGGAGATTAAGGGGTTGGATTTTGGGGAAGATGTCAAATTTGAGCCTTCTAAGCTGTTGATTAAGTTTGAGAAGGAGGGTAGTGATGGAAATAATCTTCGGGTATCGAAAACCCCTGCTTGCTTTGGTGAGTAGTCGACAATGTGTCAGTTTCGTGATTGAATTATTGAATGGGAGTTTGTTTGGGGGCAATTTTGCTTCGTTAATGAGGTCGTTTTCATTGTTTGATTTTGACTTTTGTAGGTGTTTGCAGATCTGTTGGTTGATCCCCAACAGATATTAATGGTCACTGTTGCAGTTGCTCTTAGGGAGATTGGCTATGGAATTGATGTAATTTTTTTAGCTTGTGAAGAATAGGCACAGTTTGATTCCATTTCTTGTTCGGTGGGTAGAAGGCGTTGTCGGGGATTACTTTGAGATTGTAATCGCTTTGTAATATTCTAGAACTTGGGGTGGTGGTGGAGGTGGTCGTAGAGGTAAGGAAGAAATCGTCGATGATGGTGGGTGAAGAAGAGGAGACAAACACAGAAGCTGATACTTTCAAAATAGTGCTGCTCTCTAGGAGATGATTGCTAGGCCAAAACTCAATGAATGTGCAAGGCATGTACCATAGTTAAAGGGTATTTCAGTCTTTTTGCAGTATCCTATCCAACAAAATTAACGGCGTTTAATTTATGAACAAAATTGACACTTTTTGTAAAGTACAGTTATTAAAGTGTGAAAAAAAATTGTAGGGTGAGTTTAACGAATTTTTTTGCAATAGTAAGTTGACCAAATTGAGAATTACTCCGCCGTCCCGGATAAATCTTTCTAGTAGATAAAACACAGGAATTAAGAAACATAATTAATGATGTGCTGTAAAATGTGTTCTGACCATAATACTCATGAACATTAATTGAGTTCAACTCCTTTAAATAATTGAGTTTGTTTGGGAGATGTTATATTAAATGAAGTTTGAAGGGTATATTAGGAAGAATGGTAGAGAAAAGGTAGATTAAAAGTCTTTAGGAATACTAGTTGGGACATCCCAAAATAAAAAGCAGGAACATTTATCCGGGACGGAGGGAGTAAGTTTTTTTTTTTTTTTGTTTTTGTTTATCCTCATTTCAAAACCTTTAAAAGTAATTTCTTCGAAAACTTTTGAATTTGAGTTTCAGAACGAAAATAAGATCATTCTGAAAATACAAGTAGATATATACGTTGCTAGAAAACCTATTGAGTTGAAACCTCGTAGATTGGGAGTATTATTTCTTTTGAAGAATCAGATTGTTGTAATAGCAAGCAAAATTATTTTCCAAGAAGAGTTGCATTTTGAAATTTCAAAAGAAAAATTAATTGAAAAGCAGCCAACCCAAAGTCAGCTGTTGGCACAATCATTGGGGGGGGGGGATGTCTTTACCAACATCTCGAAAGTGAACTATCCCCTCTCTTTCTCTCTCTCTCACACACACACACACACACAACACACGCTCTATGCAATTTTCTAAGCATTTATTGGGCTGGATTATGAGAATCTCTAACCCCACATTACATCAATAGGCCACACACATATATATACACACAGAATACAAAGGTGAAAATACAGACCTTTACAGATAGACTGATTACTCTGCTTCCTTCTTTACAAAGATACTTTTTCACTTGTGATTATCATATCAAAGCTGCTGATCTTTTAGTTCAGCATTTGAAATTGGGATTTTTGTTTTTTTTTCGCAATTCTTGAGAATGGGTTCGTCAGATCGATTGTTTAACAGGCAAAGAACTGTTCATGAGATTCTTGGTGGAGGATTTGGTAAGTCTTTGTTCCCCAATTTCTTGTTTGGGTTCACACACACTTCTGTTCATGGGTTTTAGATTTCTAATTCTGATAATCGATCAAGATGTCATTTTGGTTGTTTCATTCTTTGTATCTGATCAATTAACTAATTAAGAATTGAGATTTTTGATTTTCAACATCAAGTTTTAGGCTAAGGCTCTGTTTGGACTGTGTTTGTTCTCTATTTTTGCTCACCCCTTTTTTGCGGGCTTGTAGAACACCTGAGAATTCTACACAATACATCGTTTTCTCACGATGTCTGAAATTTTCTTGTTTAGATGTGCGAACTTTCTTGGCATTTAAGAAACGAAATAGGAAACACGTTCGAGAATGCTGTCCGAACAGGGCCTTTATCTCATGACATTTGCAAATTTGAGATACCCTTTTATTCTCTATGAGTTTTCGACATTAAAACGATGTTTCTATTTGTGTTTCGACTGAACAGTTGCAGATGTGATGCTGTGGAGGCAAAAAAATGTAACCCTGGGCATACTAATTGTAGCTTTGGCAGCTTGGGTGGTGTTTGAGAGATCTGGTTATACACTGTTATCGCTTGTCTCGAGTGTTCTCTTACTCTTGTTTTGTATTCTCTTCTTTTGGGCCAAATCCGCAGAAATTCTGAACCGGTAACACATCGTTTCACTCTTCATTACATTCTGTTTAATGGATTACTGATTCATGATTATTGGTACTTGTAATGGTACTTGAAAAAGAGGGAATGTGTGTGTGTGGCTCTTTTGCATCATACATTACTTGCCATGGTGCTTTTGGGGTTATACAAAAATGGAGTTGTAACAATTGTGTAAAAGTGAAAACGAGATCAAAGCCTGTGTTCTTACTTGTGATCGTTCTTGAACAGACCTGCTCCACCTCTACCAAAATTGCATCTTTCCGAACAAGTGGTAAACGAAGCTGCAGCTTTCATTCGAGAACATGTAAATGAATTGCTCTCTGTATGCCAGGATACTGCACTTGGTAAAAACCCCAAATTGTTCGTCAAAGTAGCTGGATATCTCGGACTGATATCCCTTGTCGGGGGCCTTACTGATTTTCTTACCTTGGGTTACACCAGTTAAGTTTTTTAGGGTCTTCTGATACTATATTGATATGAATGATAACTTTCAATATATTTTGGCTTTCTTGGAACATTTTACTTCCAAATAATTCGAGATGTTCTGACTTCGCCCTTGCATCTCAGGCCTTGTCATTGTTCTTACCGTTCCAGCAGTCTATGAGAGGTATGAAGACCATATAGACAGATATATATTGTCGAGGTACTGGAAATTGCAAGAAATGTATGTGAAATTTGATGAAGATTTCGAAGAATGTGTAGCTAAAGTAAGAAATTGGATTGCAGAGACGAAGAAACTGAGCTGATATTCTTCTTCTTTTTTGTGTCCTTGTCTGACATGTAGTTCTTAGTGTTTTTTTTTTGCGTGGTTGTTTTGAGAGAGGCTTTAAGAGCTCCAGAGGGCAGACAAATGATACTCTTTCCTTTTATTTATTTATTAATTTTTCTGTGTGGGTATGTAATCATATACGTAACTCTCAGTTTTCGGTTTTTTGTGTAAAGAACTTGTAAGCAGAAAAAAATGGCATCACTTTACTCGAATGGTTGTTCAATATTGCAATTCAAACACCACTGAGCCCTGAAATTGTTTCTCAAGGAACAACGAGAACATGTACAATTGCTAGGTAGCTCGCAACCCAAGGCATCGCTTAAGTGAGAGTAAGAGATATATAGATTCCTTGGGAGCTTCACAATCTAAGGGATTGCATAAAATTGTACTTCATACATATACGAGGACGCATAATGGAAGAATTTTAAAAAGCAACTAAAAAAAGGAAAGAAAAATGGCACATGGTGAACGAGTTCAAACATCAGCACAATTACTAATCCTGGCCACTTCCAAAACTATCGCGCTTGTCATGCTGCCATCCGAAACCCCGGCCATCACGAGGCAGAGGAGGTGGTGGTGGCGGAAGGGGCTGTGGGGCCAATATGCCCTTTCCATCCCTGGAATCCATAGCATTTCCAGCCTGCATGGGTTGAGGGTGAGGCATGCTTGAAGGTGAAACTCCTTGATTTCGTCCATAATCTCCTTGAAAGTATCCAACTCTTCCTTGAGAGTCTGACATCCCTTGATTCATCATCATAGAAGGGTCAAATTGGACACCATTGGGTCCCACATTCCAGGGTCGAGGATACATTTCTGCAAAATTCATGCCCCCTGTTGGACCTGGCGGGAACCCAAGCAATGATCCCTGTTCAGTACCACCTTCTGGTGCTGCTGGAGTTGCATAAAGTTGTTGAGCTCCATCAGGTGCAAAGGGAGGATAACTGAATGGAGGAGCCATTACCATATTTGAATTGATCGGGACTGCGAAATTTGGAGGCTGTTGGGGATTCATAGAGAAGACAGGATAAGGTGCCTCCGATAGAATACCTTGCTGTGGGCCACTAGGTGTGTCCAAACCCTGTTGAGGAAAGCGGTTCATGGGCCCAGGCACATCAAAGCCTGGGGGTCTGCTGTTGTCAGGATCTGATGGGTGATTTGGCATCTGCCCAAAAAATGGTTGGGCAGGCTTTGGCTGGATGACTGGCCTGTGAGATGGCTGGTCTCGGGGTTGCGGCCGATGAGCTTTATCTTCCCGATCCTGGACCTGGGAATTCGAACCTGGTGAGAAGACCGGCCTTAATGGTGCTTGGACGGTGGAATCTGAAGCTGCAGGTTTCTTGGCACTTGGAGCTTCTGACTCATTTCCATCTTTCTGTGAATTGGGATTAAGAAGGTCAGCATGGTTGGCGTGAATATGAGACTCAAAGTCAGTCTTCTTTAGGAAGGACTTCAGACAGTGTGGAGCTGCACAGACAAAGATGCCTTCCATCATTTTGATCGTCTGAATCTTCTGAATGCGTTCATCACAGCTTTGAACAAAGAAAATAAAAGAGAAGGCCTGTTAGCTCATTTACAAACCATTCTCTCAAAACTACTGCAACAATTCAAGATTTAAGGAGGTGTCCAAAAGTTATATTCACAAGGATTTGTAGAAACTAAACAGCCCTTCATTCTTCTTCTCCACAATTCTGGTTTGGTTCTTTGGTCACCATCTTTCTGAAGTAGTCCAAATTCTAAAAGGATGCAACGAACAATTTACCAACTGGACTTTACAAATACAAGTTGAAAATGAGTGTCGCAAAAACACTGAGACATGTAGGATATCACTTGGGCCCAAAAAAGAGTCATAATTTCTATGTTCGTTTGTCCCAAAAAAGAATTCCGTTTCCATTAATTTCCATTATTTTTTCAATATTTTCTTTATGTTAAAAAACCTAAAATTTCTCTTCCGTGTCATACTAAAAAGATATCATTTTAGTGCAATTCAAAGGAAATATATCGAAATATAAGTGCAATACTACAAAGTTTGACTTTTCAAAGTAGACCACCTAACAGAACATCAGAACTTCGAAACATCCGTATAAATTTTTCCCGAATAGATTCGTAAAGTAAAGATAACTATGATCCAATTGCACAAAAGTTCTTCTCTTCTTAGTAACACTAAATTTGGCCCAAAGTCCCTACGCATGGCTAGAAATCAACAAAACCTGATAGTGATACCATAAGTTTAATCCTAAAACACAGCTTGGAGAGACAGTACTGGGCAACAAAGGTTAACATCCCAAACAAAGGAGTAACATTGGAAACACGTGTAAAGTTGTCAAGGTTGTCAGACCTCTGAAGAATGTGATCATAGAAGCATAATGTGCATAAATTCCAGCTCATGATAGTTCACAGACCGCAAAGTCAAACTCAGCAAATTGAAAAGGGGGATAAGTATAATAACTTTAGGTAGTTGACTGCTCCATGTGATCATGCTGTTGGGCACAAGTAACAACTCTAAACAGTTCACTGTTTCCCAGATTTAACTCAATTAGTTATTAGCATATAGTTAAGTGCATACCCCCCCCCCCGAGATTTCAACCATTTTCAAAACCCTCGTGCTATTACTGTTATTATAGTTTTGGCCCTATAATTCCTTGTAAAATGAATGAAAATTTAACTCTAACTTCCTGTTACAGTCAAACTGCCTTTATTTAACGAAGTCCAGCCTAGAAACAGCTGTGTGTCCTCTCACATCTCACCATATCCTACTAAGTGGGTCACAAAGGGCAAAAAAGGATTAGAATGGGGGAAAACACACACACACGCACGCACATAACACAGAAAGAACCAGAAAAATGTAAGAAGGGTGTAGAAGTCAAGTGGTACTCATAACCTATGTACTTAACCTGGAAGTCATAAGTTCGAAACTTGACAAGTCCAGTTTCAGGGTGTGAGGGAGTGCCCCGCTTCACACCACACGCCAGAACGGAGACCCGTGAGCGTGATTGATCGCCGGTCCAGAACCTCTAGCGGGTTCCCGGAACAATTATGTCTCATCAGAAAACTACCGGGAACCCGCTAGAGGTTCTGGACCGGCGATCAATCACGCTCACAGGGGTCTCCCCGCTCCTGGCAGTGTGGTTCGAGTGGTGACACACTGGAAGCGGGTTTTTGCACTCCTTCACACCCTGAAATTGGACTTGCCAAGTTTCGAACTTATGACCTCCAGGTTAAGTACATAGGTTATGGGAAATGAGTACCACTTGATTTACCCAAGTATAATGTAAATATTGGATGGATGAACCATTGCGTTTAATTTTTGAAGTACATTGTGTCAATTGCAAGCTTTTTGGGTTTAGGGATGAATCCCAAAATGCCAACTGTAGAGGGGCCACTGCCCACTGGTATAGTTTACCCTAAAAGCAAGTGCCCGTGCTTCAGAACATCAGGCATACGCTTACTGAAAAGGGAAAAAAAAAACCTTCTATTCACAACATTCTTCAAATCATAGAGCTACAAACACGATTCTCTTATGAGGATATTTCCTTATCGGTTAGGATGGAGAGCAGTTCAATATCTCAGTAGCATCAACGGACCTCCTGAAGATTTATCCAAGATTTCTCTGCCTCATGAATACAAATGTATTGACTATGGTGTGGAACTTAACATCTATATAAAGTACTGTTTCTTTTCCAATACATTAATATGAAATCTCATAAAATAATATGAACAGAGGGATGCAAAGCTAAAGCACTGAGCAAAAGTAATGAATAGAGCCTTACAGGTAGCAGATAGAACCACTCCTAGCACAGTCCAGACAGAAAGCATGCTCACAAGGGGTCTGCAAGAACATAATATTAATAATTAGGAAAAAGAAACACAAACATTCACTCAATAATCTACTCTTAACCATATTGAGAGAACACAAACATGGGAACTGACCACCCCATACCCCCATATAAGGGAGAGATGTTTCATATGAATAAATCAAACACAAGCAGTCTGATCAGAAAGGTGCCCAGGGGAGGGGGAGGGGGGCCGCGAACCCGATTATCACAATTAAGAGTAAGATTATCAGGCCATGAGAAACAAAATAAAACAAAAAACGGTTACATTTACTGCATACCAAACGCCCATAGATCGCAATGGGGTAATCACAGCGAACACAGAAATGGACTCTCTCACCAAGTTGACGACGGGACCTGCGACCTACTGTCTTGACAAGGGTAACACCACTTGCTGAACCAAGGCTCTTCGCTACAGGAAGCTCAGCAAGGACAAGGTGGTCTGGGCATGCAACTGTCACAGTCTCTCCTGGCTGGAGCTTTGCCCCTCCTCCACCACCTTCTGCGGCTGTACCCTTGTTGCTAAGTCGAATCTGAAGCATCTTCCGCCGAGTATTCTCCTATCCTTCACTTCTAGCCCCAAGCAAATGATGAGTTCAAGTTTCAGCACAAGTAATCAATGCAAAAGTCAATTACTTTTATCCTGCAGTAGTAATGATGGCACTGTTAAAATTACAAAACATGAACATTTCTAAAACCAATCTTTACGGTTCAAACCTCAGCTAGCCATTAATAAATATTCCCCAAAAATTTCAATTTTAGTTCACAGAAATCTCACTTCAATCCCCATGAGTAGACGTATTTCAATATTATAACCACTGAAAAACCTAGACAAATAAACAAACATCACAATAAAATTGAAAGGCCCCACAAGTCCATGGTTTTAAAAATCGGTTATTACGTTCCGTAATGGCCAGCCGATATGTAACGGGATTTAGGCATCCGATACCAATATTGATGCCATTATGTTTCCATTACAAAGAAAAAAGTGGAAAAAAAAGGAAAAAAAATAGAGAAGGGAGGAAATTTGTCGCTTTCTGTTCATCGTCACAGAAGGCAAGAAATAATCAATAATTTGCTCACTCACTCACCCTCAAGAGGAGAAAAATGGATCTGAAACATTTGAAGGAGAAAATTAGATCTAGAGGAATTTGGCTCTCTGATTGAACATCAATTATTCAACTTACCCGAGTGATTGGAGTGTTGAATTGAAAAATGAATTTCGAAGTTGTACGAGGATCTGGATATCAAAACATCCTGAACTCTTCCGTATTATCGAACTTTCTCTCCCTGTTGTCGACGCTTTTCTCTCACCTCCCTCTCTATTTTCTATTCTGACAGTGAAATATTTTGTAGGATCTAATATGAAGGATCTGGATTGGAGACTTTTAAAATGGTTTGGGTTCTGCCCTAATGGATCTATTATGGTAGGCCTATAATTAGTAATTATGTTTGTGCCTGTTATGATTTTGGATTGGGGCCTTTACCTACAGCCTAGTCAATAATAATTCACATATTGCATTATTTGACTATGTTTACAAATTTCTCGTTTGGGCATAATTTTTATGTTACTCCCTCCGTCCCTAACTGAGTGTGCCTTAAAAAAAAAAATTTCTCCCAAAATGAGTGTCCCGTATCAAACAGTATCAATGGATGAATCGAGTATCATATCGGATTGATACGAATGAAATTCAGACAGACAGGTAATGGTTGGGTTGTGTTGAACCCAAAACTTTAAATACATTACCCCCCAATTTTTCATCCTCTTTAAGTTGTCTTCTTGGAAAGGTATTCTTCTATTCTTCTTCTTTGTCTTTTTCTTATGATATGGCTTCTCTAGTTCTCGAATTAAAACTTTATATTATACGATCTAAGTTATCTTAAATTCTTAATACATCATCGTTCATGCTAAAATAGTTACTTACTAAATATTAGTAAAGTATTAACTAGTACTTTACTCTTTAGTACTTAGTAACAAAATATAAATTAGTAATATAGTAGAATAACTTCGTACTTGGTTACTTGCTTTTTTACAACTTTTTGTATCTTGACTTGAGTTCTTATAGTTCTCCATACTTGACAATGCTATGACCTGAGTTCTTTCAGTGGGATTCCGATCCACATTTCATGCCATAAAGGGCATCTGTCGAACATACAACACGATCATGTTCCTAACATTAGTTTTACATCAAAATCAAGTCAACTATAGCTTCTCTCCAACAAGCCGATAATACTAATTATTTTAAATATTTTCTTTTGATACGTAAATATAATTAAATTAAAAGAGTGTCAAACAAGGTGATGCGTCCTGTTGCACACTAGAAGTATACTCGAGCAAAAGAAATAGATCCCTCATATACTATTCACAGCATCTACAAAAGAATAATTAGCAGTAGTAGAATTAATGTTCTGGTCCCCAGACACTATCCACCATAATAGAAGAGTTCTTAGGTCATCTTTTAAGAATTTGTTCTATATCCTACAATCTGATATTCAACAAGATACACGATTCCCATCTAGGACCTCAAAGTCACGATTTGACAACTGTCTTTTACACTGTACTGTCATCCTCCTGTACTACTCAACCTATTTTCTTCTCAGTATTAGATGAGTTTATCATTGCATACTACTCCTCCATCCCAATAAAAGAAATCTTACTTTGACCTCTTAAAGTTAACTCGACCGTTCACCATATGAAGATTTTATAGAATTATCTTCTTTCTCAAAATTATAAATTTGCACTTCATAGAATTGTTTACTTAGTATACGAAGGCTATAGTTTTAATTTTCTAAAACTAAACTAACTGTCTATCACATATTGAACTGAAAATGGTCTAATTGAATTCAAAAACTCAAATCATGTCTCTCTTAACGAGGCAGATGGAGGACGAATAAACAGCTCCTGTGATCTGTGTGCCGAAGGACCAAGAGTTCTCTAATAAAACAAATATATTTGCAGGTTCATAAATCTAAATACATAATTCCGTAGTTTTGTATTCATAATCAACACATACACCTAATACATGCTTGCCCAGTACAGGAATATAATGTAAAAACCTAAACTGGAATCATGATTCATAAAATTAACCTAACGGCAATCAACGGTTTTCGTGGTTCACGACCAAAAATAAAAGTGATAAAGCATGAGGTGAAACTTACAAGGCTGAGATTGAGTTATTTTCGAGGTCGGGGACTCAGGCTAGTGGCCGGTCGGCGGTGAGACAACCGGAGAGAGCGCGCTTTTGTTGTCTTCGGCTGTCCCTCCCCCTCTTCGAAGACGTTTCTGCGTCGAGCTTCAAAGGTAGTGGGCCCAGAATTGGGTTTTGTGAGTTAGGTAGGCTTTTAGTTATATTTCAAGGCCTAAATAGTGTGAGAAGTCTACCCTGCTTGTTTTTCTTATTGGACTCCATTTCAAAATCCAACCCATCTTGCTTTGAGTTTTTCAATTTTTCTTAGATGTTATATGTAACTAGTTTTTACCCCGTGCGTTAAATGCACGGCATATAGCTATTTTAATTAAATTATATACAAGAAAAATGAAGAGGAAAAATAAAATTAAAAAATAAATTAAGGAGGACAGCTTAATTAGAAATATATCATTTTAAGACTAATCATTATAGATTCTAAAAATTGAACAAACAAAATAAAAATTTACATTAAGAAATAGATGGATTTTTATCTAAATGTATTTTCTCATTCGGCATGACACTAACGGAAGGGTTATGACAATCTTTATCGTTCGTTATAACAACAATTGTTGAGATACTTGAGACTGTGAATGACGAAAATCGAAACAAATCACAATTTCATGTAATCCGTAATGAAGTGTTTTCAATTATTAAATGTGCAAAATCTTATATGGTCTGACATGTTTTAATCCAACCCATATTTAATCAATGAAAATAATCATACTCTATTACATATTTAAATAATTACGGGCCAATGGAAAAATGGTCCAAATAATTTAAATGTAATCAATAGCTAGAATCCAATTTGCCTATAGTTGATGAAAGCCCAAATGAACTGGCCCAATACGAAAGCCCATTAAATGCCCACATATAAATATCGGGATCAACCTTTTAATCTGATAGAAACCATACATTTTAGGTTTAGGGTTTCATCCACCGTTCTCATAGAAACCCTTCACTCTGTCCTCAACACCAAATTACGTATATTACACGACCTCTTTAATACTTTGTATTTTGCATTGCTTCCGTCAACATTAAATCTTCTTAGTCCTGAAGTGTTGTGCTATGAAATGTTCAGAATTTGTCAAAACTTGCAAGTCGTAGACTTCAGGAACATTGTAGTAATACCTAGCAAATAACAGCTGTAAATAGGTTTTCCTATTCCATTACGTGATCATATGTTTTCATCTTTTCCTGTGTAGGGTCCTCATCCGCTATACAGACCCAACAACGACCTAGTGGTCAGTAAGGATCCTCTTTGTGCATCTCTGCACTCTGGGCAATGAGATTACGAGGTTGAGTATGCAGACGGGGGGTTCATCACTTGGTGTCATTGTCAATGATGTTTACCTCCTTAATCTCACCATTGGAGCACGCATCACCCCTCGCATGACTCTTGGGTTAGTGGCAATGCAATTACAAGGTCTGTATGGTGAGTTAGGGAATTAGATCTTCTTATTTTTTTTTTTCATCATTTGAATTTTTAGTTTATTCAATTATTAATTATCAATTGTCCGGTATCCCTATCAGCAGTGACATCATCTTATAACAAACTCCCACTTTATCCTTTTTGACTCCATTAAATTCTTTTGTCCAAAACTGCTCGAATCATTTATGAATCATACTCGAGATTCTCACTCTTTTACTTTGTGAACTTTGCTTCATTCAGTTTTGGATCAATTCATAGCTTAAAGCTTCACCTAAATGCTACTTGCTCTTAGGTGGAAAAAGAGTCGAGCGGGAAGCCCCTAAAAGAAGCAAGATGATGAGACGCCCATTTTGGCCGAAAGGCGAATGCCTTTCAAAAGTATACGTGATGTCAGGAAATACTTCAAGCCTTTAGCACTGAACTTTGGCAGTGGTTGGAGAGCTAAAACTCAGTTTGACATTCCCCCAGAATCATATCTTATTATTTCGGCTAAAACTCAATTTGATAATTTGCATATTTCTTGTGTAAACACGTAGTTTTTACTCAAGTCTTTTCTAAAAGAATGAATTTTGTTATTTATACTAATTTTAGAAGACAAAAGTTGATGAGTTATTCAATTGCCAAATATAATTTTTCGACTCCCCAAGGAGTACAGATTCATTTATCCTCATGTAGCTATAGCTAGTATAGATTCATTCCAAAGTCGGCTCATTAAAGCAGAATGCAAACAGTTTAAAGAGAATTTAGTTTCATGGAAAGTTGTGTAACTTTTAGTATTCCAATATGGCAAATTAGTGACATTGCATCTAATATTTCATTTTTAGCAACTTATTTTAGGCGGAAAACTGCTATATTTAGCAGTCTAAAGTGCTTCTGTCATTATATATATATATATATATATATATATATAGATTTATCATCTTTTTGTGACTAATTAAGAATTTGTAAAAGTTCCAACCGCCTTGTTTTTTTTTTTTTGGATGAAATTCGGGCCGGTACCTTTTAATGAATTTTTAACTGCTTTAGTCCCCTATAATTGTTTCAAACTGAAAAATGACATTTTTGTTGTGAAATGACGTCTATGTCCTTAAAAATACAGAACATGCACGCTATGCATCGCGGTGCACAAATTGATGCATCGCGATGCAGCGATGCACAAATTTCTGCTGCTGCAGTCGAAATCAAAATCAACCACCGAAAAGAAGAAGAAAATGGATAACTGTAGGACGCGTGAGAAGTAACCACCGAAAAGAAGAAGAAGAAGATGGATAACTGTGGGACGCGTGAGAAGCTGCCGTCCTTTCCAAGGTGAACTTTTCACTCTAACCCAGATCCAAGTAAGTTCTCATCACCATCACCATCACCATCATCATCATGTCTTTTAAATCCAAGTAAGTTCTCTCTCTATCAACTCTCATTCACTTTTTTCTCCCTCCCTCTCTCTGCTCTATATTTGCTTCTTCTTTCACTCTTTATTATTATTATGGGGATAATTTTAGAACAATTGAGCAATTTATCATTTAAAATAAATTTAAACGATTAAAAATTTAGGAAATGAGACTGACCCGTAATTTTTCTTTTATTTTTCTCATTATCACACGTTCTCTAGAAACCATCCAACAAAGAGTTTTACTAATATTGTTACTATATATTTATATATATATATATATATATATATATATATATATATATATATATGAAACGAAAGCTCGTAGAAAGTCCTCTCGCATTATGATGATTTCAGAATGATGCTTTCTTTAAATTATTTTTTGAATAGTACTTTGTTTTTGTGTAGATGGTAATATGGTATTTAGATGAATCCTCCCTCAGTCTTTTTTTTTTTTTTCTAAGCAATAGTCTCATTTTCTTTTTTCATCAATTTCAAAATAACTGTTTAGCTTTTAAATTTTCTTTTTTAAGATAACACTTTTATTATTTGCCCTTAGTTTTCTCGTTAACATAGATTATAAAGTAAAAAACATAACACACTAATATCTATAATAGAATTAATTAATTTTTTTCCTAATCTGTATGCTGAATTAAAAAGGATACATTGGAATGTATTTCAATATTATAATTAGTAGAGGAAAACTTCAACTGAAAGAAAACAGTAAATGACCATGTATATAAGTCAAAATAGTCAAAATAAAATCTACTCCCCCCGTTCCAGACAAAAAGTCCATTTTTTTTAGAAGTCGACATGTAACTAAATCAAATCAATATTTTACAAACTTTACTTATGTTTGAGGAAATAAAATTTCTTTAATTAAAACTACATTAAGAAACTATGGAATACAACTTCCATAATTTTGTAAAAACCAAATAAATTTATATAAATTATTGGTCAAATTTTAATTAAGTTGACTAAAAAAAGTCGAAAGTTGACTCTTTACCTAAAAGAGAAGGAGTATTATATATTCACACCGCATAAAATCCAACAAAAACTTTGTCTTACTAAAAATTATAATTTGATTTAAAGCCTCTATATCTATAAATGTTTCCAATAATTTCCCTCATATCACAATTCTTTAGTACTATAAAAATGAGAACAACAACAACATGTGAGAGGATTTTATTTTTCTCCGAAACATCCAATGATTGCTGAGGTAACCCTAATCCAAAAATCATTTTGTTGAACTCAAGCCGATTCTATACTCTTGACGACCTTCTTAGCCTGTCAAAGAAAAAATATGAAACCATAAGCAAAATAAGTTCCCGCTGCGAGCACCCATACAATTAAGATGCTATCATTAAACATGTTAAATTAGTCGAAAGTGACAACCCACATAGGTTAAAGTTTAAAAAGATTTCCATGGAGTAGTTCTGCATAGAAGATTACTTAGTAGACGGTGGTAAATACATCCTCTCTTTTCATTTAAAAGCGCACACTAATCCCAACTATTTACAGGGTTTGAAAGTGGGTATTTCACCAATAAATGTGAAGGAACAAGAATAAAAGTCAAGCCTGTAACATCATACCTGCTCCAAGGTTAGAAACATTATCACATTCCATGATCCCAGCCGTCCAAAATTTGGGATGAAGCCCTTGTAAAAAGCAAGAGGTCCCTGTAACATAGAGGTTAAATTGGCTTAGACCTCAAGATGGCAATAGACTGAGATCAACAGAAGTATACAGTGGGATAAGAGCGTTAAAATGTGCTTCAAGTTTGTGTGTGTGTGTGTGAGAGAGAGAGAGAGAGAGAGAGAGAGAGGGGATGAGAACACGGTGGAAGGATAGTGAACTAACATCATTCTTCAAAGTCCTGATGAAACAATCAATTGTACTTTTGTAAGTTGGATCTCCCATCATTCTTGATTTGACCTGAAAAACTAAGATGTCTAAGTTTACTTTGATCAAAATATGATAAGAAAACACAAGACTTTGCAGAGTTTAAACTGGTACAGTTTCACCAGAATACATGTTCGTAAGAACAGAGGTTCCACTCTCAGAGTTTACACACAAGATTTCACCCTAAGCTAGAGTTAGCAAACAAGCCACAAGATTTCTACAGCCACAGAAAATAATGGGAATAAAAACCTATGTTAAAATTGACTATAAAAAAATTACCACGTCAACAGGTGAGCCAATGCAGACTGCAACAAAACCTGCTCCCAAACCAGATAATAGATGAGTGAAAACATTATCACTGAACCCTGGGATCTTCAGAATTGTCTGCAATTGCATAAAACAAGTTAATGAAGAGATCCAACTTAACATTACATAGTAAGAACAAAACTTCATACATATGAAATCAATGTGATTGTAATTTGTACCTGCTTTACTTGATCATAACTGGCTAGTTCAGCAGCATTAATTATGGCGTTTCGGGCTATGTTGGGTCCAATACCGGTCCATAGTGCCCCAATTCCTTCCTAACATCCAGAAGCAAGTCAGATCAATCAAACGAAACCACCAAACAAATATGTTATATGCAGGAATGAGCTCAGAAAAATTGTACCTGTCTCACTATCGTAGAATAAGCATTCAATGCACCAGAGTATCGCCTTGGCACGCCAGCTGGAAGTTTTCCTTCAGCTTGGAGCCTTACTTTCACAAGATCAGTAGGATTTGCCACCGTAATTCCAAGAGCACCTGTTTCATACAATTTGGGAATAGGAATCATCAATATACATCTATTGGAGAGAGATGGACTCTTCACAATCAACATCTGTAGCTGTTGCACGAAGGAAGAACCCTAGTCCAAGTAGGTACAGAGTTATCATTCATTGTCGAGCAAAGGAATATAGTAGAAGTTGAATGTCCTCACCAGTTGTCAGGGCGGCAAGTATTTTCTTGGTTAAAGGAACATCTCCAACAAAATTCTCACCCACGTAGAAGTTTTTGACCTGTTCACCAGGCAAAGAACATGATTAAAATTAGGGCTGTTTAATATAATGAGCCGATGAGCCAACTCGAGCTCGACTCGTGTTGGGTTACAGTCAAGGTCGAACATGATTTTAGATTGGAGGTATAAACAAGCCTAGCTAGGCTTGGCTCCACTTGAATAAGCTCGGTTATCACAAAGTAATTACCGTATATATTTTATATGATTCATAGTATAGTTTTGACTTGGGCTCAAGTAATGCTCAGCTAGGAAGCAGCAACACCTCTCCATGGGCAAGGTGTAACGCTTCGACAACTTGGGACACGTCTGCGACACTCTCAAAAAGTGTCAAATATTTATTTAGTTTTTTAAAAGGCCAACACGCTGGGACACTTTGAGGAGACATTGGGGACACTTCAGGGGCCAAAATGTTATTTTTCAAGAGTCAAATATAAATAGAAAAAGGTTCATAGTTTTATCTGCATTTAGACAAGATGTATGACACTTCAAATAATTGGTTGGTAAACTTGTGTTGAGTGTTAAATGTATAATGTTAATTGTTCTTATTATTTGTTATAATCAATTTATGTTATTATTGTTAAATATATACATATATATTTTATGTGTGGATAATATATATATATATGTGTGTGTGTGTGTGTGTGTGTGTCCCTAGCATGTCGTGTCAGGATTTTTTGGAAAATTGTTTCGCGGTGTTAGTGACAGTGTTGGTGCTTCTTAGATAGTTAGATGCTCGAATTTGGGTTGTTTATCGCTCCCTCGTAAAGTAATCAATACAAGATCAAACATAGGTTCCTAGGCTCAAATAAAGCTTGAGCTCCATTATATATAAATGAGCCAAGCTTGAATAATCAAAGCTCAGCTCAGCAGGTCCACTGTCTTAATTTAATTTGATAAGTCAGCAAAAGATAGACGTAGTAGAACGCAAGAGAAGGAGAATAAACCTACAGGTTCGTACATCCCAATTCTTAAGCCTCCAAACAGGCACTGACGGTGTAATCCTGGTACGATGCCTTTCCAGAGAGATGCTAAACCTTCTTCCCTAGCAATAGTTCCAACAGTACCCAACATTCCCTTGTATTTTGGTAACGCCATACCATCCCCTGCAACTGCTTTCTTTTGAAGCTGAAGCCTAACCTTTGCAGTGTCCAACGGAATCGTGCAAATCTGCATTAAGGGAAACGATAAGAATGCATATAAGTAATATATATGAGCCAGAATACAAGGCAGAAGGTCGTAATAGGTCCTTGTTACATGGACATGATGCTAAATTAGTTTCAAAGAGCACAAGTAAAACATTGTTAACTCGGGATAGTATGTATAGCCAAGTATACATTTTAAAGCATCCAAATAACAATTCTAAACAACTGTAAAACAAACAAACAAAAAACTTGGGGAAACGAAGGATAATCAAACTCAATTTTTGTTTCAAGGGAAAGAGGGCAGGAGAGAACAAACTATTAGTTGCTGCATTGTTGAGTAGCAAATGGATTATGGAATATGATGTTGAATCTTGTTGGGGTTAAGTAGGTTATGGTAAAAAGTTTAATGGTTGAATATGTGCATGAGTTAGTGCACTGACATAAAGTTGGTCCATCAAAATCGATGCCAATTACCAACAGATTAGATCATCAACACATCCCTAATAGTTCCTTTGGGGTCATGTTATACAGTTAACTTTCCTTATCCCATACTTTTCCTGTCTCACTTCTACCTCTACTAAATATATACAATGTCAAATCTACGAATTTGGGCAATTCCCATCACGCAGATATCTAGCCATGAGATTTCTGTCTATCAAACGTCCAAACTTTCAAGCATTCACTTCACGCTCAATATCAAAACTTGCAAACCTCTGTAAGGTTTGGCTCAAATAGATCTCATCAAAAGTATGTAATATCTTAATGTTTATGCAAGTAATAACCATTCTAAGAAAAATTAAGATGCGAAATGACAAAATAAAGGGGCAATACCAAAAGAGATGTTGCAATGGATATGACAAAAAAGGAAAACAATACCAGGGAAATCCCATTCATGCAGATATCCATCTACCCACAGACCATTGTCCATAAGGGAAATTTCAATCATGCAGATATCTATTTACCCACAGACCATTGTCCATCCAACATCCAACTTTCCAACAATTAGAATGCAAACCAATCTAAACCAAGCTTAAAGAAACAATCTCATCAAGCAGATATACATAAATTCAAGTCATTCAAGGCAAGGAAAAAAAGATTAAAAACGATCAACACACACACACACACAGAGACATACACATATTTCAAGTCATCCACACACACAGTCACACACACACACAGTCACACACACACACACACCCCTCTATACACAATTCAAGTCATTCTAGGCCAAGAAAAAGAAACGAAAGTGATCAAACACACAGAAACATTTATGCAAGTCATTCTAGGCAAAAGAAAAAAAAGAAAAAGAGAAAACGTCCAAAAACAGACACACAAATTCAAAGTCACATTGTTGGCAAGATATAAGAGGGAAAAACGATCAAGAGAAAACAGAATTAGAGCAAAATTCGAAATGGGTGTAAATTATTAACCTCAGCGAAGCAAGCAGCAAAAGCGCTGCTAGCAAAAGTTCCAGCGAACGAGATATCGGATTTGGACTTCTGATCGGCCACCATTGTAGATTAGAGATAACAGATACAGTGAAGAAAAAAAATCTTGCTAGGGTTTTAAGGAACAAGAAAGATTAGGAGATATATAGGAGAGAGAGAGAGAGAGAGAGAGAGAGAGAAATGGGAGAGAATGGGATTTGGTAATGGGAGGGAATCTCGGGAAAAGTGAAAAATATTGCAATTGGTGCGGGTGTGTGTGCAGTTGATCGTCATCTTCATTTGATCGATAATTTCGGGTTTATGCTTTTGGGCAAAGACTACTAACAACTGCCTGCTACTCTACTAGGGTGGCTGGCAATTGGCAAACAAAGATGCTAAATGACACCCCTCAAAAATGTTAAATATCACTATTTAAAAAAAAAAAACTATTTTACCCCTAATTTAATTACCCAAAAAAAAAAAAAAACACTCGTAAGGTGTGGGGGTCCTAATAGAGGAAGACTCCCAAGAGGTGGGGGTCCTAAGAGCGTCCACAGTGTGAGCCCTCCCACCGCCCCTTAAAAATAACTAGTTTTTACCCCCGTGCGTTAAACGCACGACATATATTTTTTCAAATTAAATTATACATAAGTAAAATGAAGAGGAAAAACAAAACTAAAATAATAAATTAATGAGAATAGCCTAGTGGTGAAATATATCATTGTAAGACTAAATAATAGTTGTAGGTAGAGATTATGTGTTCGATAGATATAAAATTAATAAATATTATAATGTAGAATTTAAGAAAAAGTAAAATTAATAATACATAATAGCATAAATTAAAAAATAAATTATAAATTTTGAAATACTTCATTAAATATAACACTGGTCGTTGATCATTAAAGACATTGATTGTTGATCATTGATTGCACGGGCAGGGTGAGTAAGAAATGGCCTATTCAAAACAAATTAATTTGGCCCAAAAATTTACAAAACCCATTAATAAACCATAAACCCAATTCAGTTTATTTAGATATAAAAAAATCAACATTTTTCTCTTATTTCTCATCCACACACACGAATTTGGCCTATTCAAAACAAATTTGGCCAAAAAATTTACAAAGCCAATAAAAAAAACATAAGTCAAACTCAATTTATATAAATACAAAAAAATCAACAATTTTCTTTCATTTTTCATCCTCACAAACCCTAAATCCGCCGCTCACCAACTTCAAATCCCTAAAAAAATAAACATTACCGATGCACACCCTAAATCAATTTGTTTAAAAGGAATTTTTCTCTCATTGCTCATCCTCACAAACCCTAAATCTGCCACTACCTAACTTCAATTCCCTAAAAAACCCCTAAATGATCAGCACCGTCAATATCTCAAATTTCAAACACAAAATCCATGATGATTCGTTCATAAATGTTCTGCACCCTCCAACCCTAAATCAATATAGTTGAAGGGGCTAAGCTAGAAGCGATTTTAGTAACACTATACTATTGCGATGAAATATTTTCTGTAATATATATTAAATACAATAATTCGATTAAAAAACTAATAAATAAAAAAATTATATAAAAGGGCAAGTCGGACATTGCACGGGCATGTATAAAAAATAAATGCAGCTAAAGGAGCACAAGCTCCCGTAGAGCAGCTGGCTAGGGCCTAGGAGCCCACGTGATCATGTGGCTCCGCCCAAGATCCATCCCATATTATACCGATGGCAGGTAGAAGTTTGATTAATTTGACCATATGATTGTTAAGCCTCTTAGGAAATAACCAAACCCAATTGGGCCAGAGTTGATTAATATTGTTAGTATGGGCGTTTAAATAGACAATACTTGACAATGACTTATCCATATCGATCAAAAAGTAAGCATTGCCAAGGGTTTAATACTGCCTCCGTCCCTAAATTATTGTCTTTATTTTCTTTTTTGTCCGTCTCTAAATAATTGTTTTGTTTGAAACTTTCCTTTTTAGAACATCACTTTTACTATTTTACCCTTACTTTTTCTTCCTACTTTAATTATGGGCCACATACACATGGGCATTAAAGGAAACAACACACTATTTCAATACTATTCCAATATTAATAATCAAGTCAATTGCTTTTTCTTAATCCGTGTGTCAGGTCAAACAAGACAATAATTTAGAGATGGAGGGAGTATTAGATTGGTTTTGTTAGACCCATTATTTTCAAACAGAAATGGCCCGTTGACAACAAATTTGGCCCAACTTGAGTTATATAATCAGCTTTTTCTTTCATTCCTCATAACCCTAAATGCGGCGCATCAAAATCACTGATCCCTAAAAAACCCTAATTTCACTCCACCCTCATCTCGTTTATTTTTGGTGAAAGCAGGGATGAGGTGACACACTCAACTTAGATTTCACAAAAAAAAAATTTAAAAAAAAAAACAACCTAAAAAATACTAAATCCGCCGCACCTCATTTCAAATTAAAAAAAAAAACCTAAAAAGCCCTAAATCCGCCACACCATCATCTCAGATTTCACACAAAATCACGATGCTTTACCAAATCCTATCAACACCGTTGACCAAACAGCACCAATTTTTGATCTCACGCAAAGATTATACATTTTTTACACTTCTAAAACAAACACGAAATCAATATGGTTGAAGGGGCTAAGCTAGTACCGATTTCCCCAAAGTCACATAATTTTTGTCCACTAAATTAATTTTTTACTCCTATTATGGTTGAAAGGGCGAGCTAGGAACATAAATCATCTCCTGAAAAGTTGAGCATGTTCGTTTCTAGCCATTCTCTAGAATTTTGGGTTTCAAAAATCATAACATATCTCCTGTTACTGCGGCGACCCTAACTCCTGAAGGTAACCCTTTACAGTATTTCAAATCTACTTCTAATGTGTTTTCATCTCGCGATGTGCAAGGATCTTGCGTTCTCCATCTTTTATAGCTCAGATCTGTCAATTTTTGGTTCCATTTTTTTGTTTATTATAGATGCATAAACATTTTGTTCTGTTTACTTTTTCTTTAAAAAAATTTCGTCTCTTACACTCATTTAATTTTTTTAGTTTACTGTAATATGTAAAAATTGTTTAATAGTTTTTATTTTTTTAATTGTTTTGATCATTCAAAATACAAATCATCATCAGAATAAACTCATTCTAGAAACAAAGTAGTTTTATAGATATTTAGTTCAAAAAAATTTCCGTCTCTTATACTAATTTTAGCTTTTTAGTTTACTGTAATTAAATTGAAAATATCAATCATAATTATCAACCGAATGCATTGCATTCATATTTATCAACTTTTTGTAGAATAGTTATTTAGTTTTTCACAAATTGGACTTGATGATGAAATAAGTTAATTGTAAAATGCAGTGATCTCTGCATTTTACCATTTCATGTTTAATTATCACTTGTCTTTGCACTTTCTTTCGGGAACTATAGTAGAGAATATAGGATTCTATTTTAAGAGAGTTGAATTTATTTTAGAGGTAAAAACTACTCCACATATCAGCATTTAGATTTAGTACAAATGGGGAACAAAACCACAGCATAGGAATATAATTTTTTTCCTAAAAGAAAAGGGGTCAGCTAACCCCTTTTAGTGTTTATGGCTTTATGTGTTTTTGTTTGTAATTTAGTGATTTAATTTTATAATTAATATTGTTATTATAATTGCAAATAAGGAAGAAAAATTTAAATAAAAAAAATAATTGGTGAAACCAAAAATAGAGAAAAAAAAATTAAAATTATAAATTAATTTACTATATCACAATGATCATATTAAATAGATAATATTATTGATATTGTTTATAACAAATTATTTTTGACATAACTGCAAGCTACTATATTTTGATATGTAAACAAAATATTTTGTATAGAATAGTTTTTTTTTTTAATTTTTTGTGTAGATAGAGAAATTGTGGGAGTGAAAAAGTAAAAAAGAAGATAAGAATATGCAGGGCCAAGTACCTTTGGGTCTTTGGGGTTTCTTCTCAACGATTCTGTATAGTGCTTAATAGCTTTGAGATACTTCTGCTCTTTAAATTTTGACCGGTCCTTCAATTGCCCATGGAACAATTCAGCTGCCCATGTCATCTAGATTCATTTACTATACTGAAACATATCTTAATCATTCAATTAACCTGATTCCAAGAAATAGTGTCTGTTCAATAATCTATATTTAAATATATTCAACAAAATCGGGATTTATACAAAACAGATTAGTTTACTCATTAAAAATGATGTTCTATTTTTAGTAACTTATTTTAGGCGAGAAACTGCTATATATAGTACATTGACTACAAAGAAAACTGTCACGATAGATAAGTTCTTCAACATCAATCCAATGGAAAAGGAAACCTTTTCTTCTCCAAGTGCATGAACCTTAGTACATGGTAACTTCCCCGTTTATTACTACTGTAATTATTATTATTATTATACAAAATACTATATTCATATTCATAACTATAATTTTATTTTTTACAAATACTATAATAATTAACAGTATTGAAAAGAAAAATAAATTCTTATTCAAATTAAAGTTCATACCCGAATAATGTTAGAAGGAATGTTAGGTTTTGGACTTTTTAGTATCAAAATATTTAACTTTGGGATTTTTTGAATAGAAGAATTATTTTTAAGACTTTTTAGATATGAATTTTTTTTTAGGAGACTTTTGTTTTTTTTGTTTTTTTTTTCCTATTATTTATGGCCAATGAGGGGATTAGGGAGGATGTTCCTTTGCCTTATGATCGATCAAGTTTTATTTGAATAATACTGTATAAGGGTTGATAGTGAAGGAAAAATTAGATGAATTTCCATTTTTATTCCATGCTGATGATGTAAGAAATATTAAAGTGTTTTATGTCCTTATGAAACCAAATAATCTTAATTTCTACAGCTCCTCCTCATCATGCTTGTGCTATTTACTTACTTTCAAAACCTAAGGGTGAAAAAAGAATATTTCCTACCCGAAATATTCTTGTGTTAACAGTACACTTTTTTATACAGCTTTGGATAGTATAGTTTACAGATGGACTATCTAAGAAGAATACTGCTCTCTGTTATGACAAAAGCAGCGCTTCCACGTTCTCTGCATCGTCGTCTAAGTCACCGTTTGATGGTACTTCTGGTTTCCGCAAGCAAGCGAAACACAAGGCTATCACCTGCAACATTAAAATGTGTCTAGTGTGTGTGTGTGAGAGAGAGAGAGAGAGAGAGAGAGAGAGAGAGAGAGAGAGAGAGAGAGAGAGAGAGAGAGAGATTATGGGGCTCACCATACATATAGATGCACAGATAATACTGAAACCATTGTAGTTGAAAATAATACCACATAAAATGGAACAGAGAGAGAGAGAGAGACGAACTCACAGGTTAACGGACTCATTACGAATGGCGATAACATACTTGTAATTGCTTGAACACCAGCAACGAATCCTTGTGTGTTTCCCTGCCAAAATAAGATTAGTCTAAGCTTGGAATCTAAAAGAATTGAACCACTTGAATCATGCTTATCCATAGTTTGGCTTACCATTCGGGCCAATGTTAAAAAAGGAGAAATAAAAAAACAAAAATGGTTACATCAGCTAGATTAACATAAGGTAAAGTATTACTCCACAAACCTGATTCGCCGAGTTTGATGCTTTAGATATAATTTATATGTTTAAAAATGTTGAATTTTGGCCAATCCTTCAATTGCCCACAAAACACTTCAGCTGCCATGTCATCCAGATTCATTTGTATTCATTTACTATTTAGAAACATATATTAATCATTCAATTAACCTAGAAATTGTTCAATAGTCTATATTTAAACATATTCAACAAAATTGGGATTAATACAAAACAGATTAGTTTACACATTAAAAATGATGTTTCATTTTTAGCAACCTATTTTAGGCGGGAAACTGCTATATATAGCAGTCTCAAGTGCATCTGTCATTATATATATATAGATTTTAGAGATTTTTACCCTTCTTTGATCCTACAGTGGTCATCTAGTCCATCATCTATCTCTAAAACCAATTAAATCATCTTCTAAATATAAGGTGGGTTTTAACATGGATAGTAACTCAAATCCTTTACATTTTCCTCACTTTATTTGAGCACAATATACTTTTGTTTAATATTTTGAAATGAAAATTATTAAAATATACTCTCTCCAATTAAATCATCCTCTAAATATAGGGTGAATTTTAACATAAATAGTAACTCAAATCCTCTATATTTTTCTCACTTTATTTGAGCACAATATACTTTTGTTTAATATTTTGAAATAAAAATGATTAAAATATACTCTCTCCGTCTTTAAATTATTGTCTTATTTTTTTTATCTGTCCCTGAATAATTATCTTATTTTTTTATCCGTCTCTAAATAATTGTATTGTTTTAAATTTTCATAGTTTAGGAGATCATTTTTACTATTTTACCCTTATTTTTCTCCCTACTTTAATTATGAGTCATATACACATAGGCATTAAAGGAAATTACACATTATACCAATATTAATAATCAAGTCAAAAAAATTTTTAATCTGTTTGCCGGGTCAAATAAGACAATAATTTAGGAACGGAGAGAGTATAATATACTTTTCATAGTATATAAAATTTAAAATATTTTATTTTAATTGTGGTGAAAAAATATAAATAAAAGAGGAAAAATATGATAGTAGTTAGATTTGTTAGTTGAGATGAGAGATATTTAATTTTTAGAGGGTCGTATAGAGAGTGTTTGTTGGAGTGAATTTATTTTTAGAGTGTTGAAAAAGTGAAACTTGAACAGAAAACGAGGTGTTTAGAGTGTGATATAGTGATGTATTGTTGTGGATGCTCTAATGGAGGAAGACTCCCAAGGGGTGGCGGTCCTAATAGAGGTTCCGTTAAAAAGTTAATGATTTCGTTAACCTTTTAACGAAAATATTAACATTAATACCCTAAAGTTAACATTTTAGTTAAAAAATTAACAGAATCGTTAACTTTTTAACGGAACTTCCATAGGACCGCCACCCTGAGGTGGTCTTCCTCCATTAGACTCCCAAGAGGTGGGGGTCTTGTCAAAAAAATTTTTCATTAAAAACATGGGTAAAATAGTAAACTTTCCCAGGGGTGGTATTTAGCATTTTTTGGGGGTGTCATTTAGCACATGCAAATCGTGTTTCTGGTTCCGCGTCGAGTCACACCAAACTGATTTAAGCTAAGTTACTCCTCGTTTTTTATTTTTATTTTTAAACTCTGCATACATATTAAAATAAAATAATTAATTTAATTATAAATATTAGAATAATGGTGTAGTTTTTAAAAAATATTTATGTGAAAGTGATGTTCATTAATTAAAGTCAAAATTAAATTAAGGATAAAAAAAATTTTAAGTTGACATTTAGAACCGCCTAAAAGGGAACAATGGACTCTTTTTTAGGAACGGAAAAAGTAATCCTTCCGTTCTAGGCAAAGAGTTCACTTTTTTTTGTGTCAATTTAGCTAAAGTATGACAGATAATTAACATAAATTTAGTGATTTTTACAAAGTTATAAAGTTGTAATCCATGGTATTATTAAGATAGTTTTTAATTAATGAAATTTTATTTCCTAAAATATAAGTAAAGTATGTAAAATTTTGATTTGATTTAGTTACATGTTGATTTTAAAAAAGAAATTAGATTCTTTACCTGAAACGGGAAGAGTATTTTATAACAATTAGCTTTAAGCAAATTACTTTATTAAAATATTAGTATAAGTTAGTTATTTCATAGTTCATACAATAGATAATATTTAATGCTAATATAGTTTGATTATGTTGCTAAATTCTTCAAAAATATTAGTATAAGATATGGAAAGTTTGGCTAATATGTATGAGACTAAGGCAGTATGGGATAAGGTTTTTGTTTTTTTAATCTAACTTTGGAAAGATTACTCATTTATTCAAGTAACATTAAGAAATATTTTGAAATAATTTAGCTTTGAGAGAGTCTATTTCCACCACAAAATTTACTAGTCCACTACGTTTATCTAAATTAAAGTTTGTACAGGTGAAAATACCCTTCATTCTATCCAAATATAAAAGTTAACGAATATAGAAGTCTTAATTATGATATGTTCATATTAATCTTAAATTTTATTCCTCGAATAAAATTTCATATTTGGAAAATATCTCCTTCAAATCTTGTAAACAATGCCATGTTTTTTTTTTTACATTTTCTTACGAGTGTTAATAATTAAGTATGATTATTCACTATAGTAGGAAAGAAATAAAAATGCTTTGATCGTTGATATACAAAGTAAAAAATAAATCTATTGAGTTGTAACTTGACAAATATTAATAATATTTAAGTGCATGAAAATTAAAAAGAATTTTTTATGCATATCATATTATGTTATCAAAAATAAATAAAAAATCAGGTTTAATGATGTGTAATTTTACATGAAAATAAAAAAAATAATTATGTTCGTTAAAAAAAAAAAGTGAAGTTAAAGTAATTTAGAAGATATATCGTATAATTCAAGTGAATGACTTTTTAAAGGGTTTTTTGGTCCTAACATGAACTAATTTGAAGTGATTATTAATAAATATAGTAAATTATCAATTTTTGTACCGGAAATAACCTTTCGTTTAGCTTTTTGAATTTTTAATACTAGTGGGCATCATAAACGGGACAAAACATTAATTAATACGATTGAGATTTAGTTCATGTATATGATAAGGTTCTTTATGTTTCTTATTGTTGACCAAGTTGTCACCAAGAAATACGATCTTGATTGGTACATAAAAATAAAATTTTATTAAATTTATTGATAGCATTTGGTTTTACCAAAATTATATTTGAAATATGAATGAATTATTGAAATTTTAAAATTGATTATTAAAATTTAAAAAATCGTGATTCTGATGAGAATGTGATATTTGAATTCCTAATAGTTAGAATCCTAATAAAATGACAAAATAATAAACACTTTTTGGTCGACGGAAATGGAATCTATGTAAAGAAATTAATTTGTACAACATTAGTAATCATTCCTTATATTACCAAACACTTTTTTGAATCATCTTCCTATTTAGTTCTTAGAATCTCATTACTAGTAGGCCTCGATTGATACATGAAAATAGAATCAATTCCGCAAAATTGATTCCATAGAATTGATTAATAATGTTTGGTTGTGCAAAAATTATATTTTGAATATGAATGTATTACTTAATTCTCGGAATTGATTACTAAAGTTTAAGGAATCACAATCCTGATGGAAGATGTGGTATTTGAATTCTTATTAGTTGGGATCCATATAAAAGGACAATAATATCCTTCTATTAGGTCAAGTATTTGCATTATATTTATAATTGTATTTGGTTTCAACTACTTTATGACCATTTTTTTTTACTCCTCGTCGTCGTAGTTCATCGGCTCTATTTATTAGGTCAGGTATTTGTTCTTTTTATTCCAAATGTTTAAGTTACTTTTATTTGAACTAGTTTTATTATAACATTAATTTTTTTAATTATAATTTAATAAAATTTTCTTGCTTTATTGATATTGGATAATTTAAATTTTTTACCAAAATTGAAAAATAATGAAAATCTTGTTATTTTGTGAAGTAGTAATAACGTTAATGTCTAATTTTTATCATGGAAGTCATTAACAAAGAATTGTCTACATTGGGATAATGTTGTCAATTGCCTTAATTTTATCTTTAAATTTCAAGTTATTTTGTTTCTAACCAAACAATATAATAAAATTTGTATACATTAGTAATCACATTCCTTATGTTACCAAACACTTTTTAGGAATTATCATTTTATCTATTTCTGTAAAATTTCATTAGTAATCCAGAATTAATTTTTTCATTTCAGTGGATGCCGTAATGAATTCCGCGGAATCTCATCACTACCTTGTTCGTTTTAAAAAAAGAGTAATGTTTTTCTTTTTGATCCGTTCTAAAAAAAGTTAAACTTTTCTTAAAAAAAAAAATTATTGTAAAAAAATGGAACACCCAAACACAATATACATTATACAGTTCTTCCGTGTTCCCTACACAATAAACAGTTCTATTCTAACAAGTAACAACCCACGGATTAATATTATTTTTAATGTTAGTATTTGTTTTTAGTTTCTGTTCTCAAGCAAAAGGTTTTTCTCCAAATCAAAAGAAATATTAATTCATCATGATAAACAAGCAACAACATATTAAAAAATCTATTCAATGTAAACGTTTTTATAAATAATTATCGTTGTGGTTGATAAATTTGATAAGAATGAAAATCGATAGTGAAAGATGTGAAGTTAAAGAAAGAAAATATATATATTTTCTTGGATACATTTGGCCATTTGGGTAGTATGAATCTATAAGGATTGATTTTCAAAATTTATAAAAACTTACAAGTTACAGCCTCTCATTTTTTACGAATGTATTTCGGTTCAGATACTATATATTTTAACTATAGTAATTTTTTATTTTCATTTTGATCACTATCCTATATATTGAGATTTTTTATTTTTATTTTTGTCACAAATATTGATGTGTTGAGTATTAATTGAACCACGTGTGGCATGACACATTTAGTGAAAGAAATGTCACCATGCTTTAATGAAAAAATTAGAAAAAGAAATTACAAAAATAAAAATAGAGTGGTTGAAGTGATACCCAAACCTAGCCGTGAGCAAAATGGTCAAAGTGAAATAATTTCCAAAAGCAATAATTTTGAAATCATATTAAAGTAACTAGTCGATCGTGAATAAACGAATTAATTACATGGATGACTTGATATGAAATTTAAGGGGAGATAATTGAGATCTAGCTAGGTTTGATAATCATAGTACGTCGTTGGTTTTGTTTAATTTTAACAGTGCTCTAGAATGATTTTATATAAAAACTGAGAAAGATATATAGAAAGTGGTAAGGAAAATGATGACAATAAAAATTAAGAAAGCTTAGTAAGTAGCAATGTAACATTTTTATTTATTGCTTAAAATTATAATAATAATATAAAAGAAACAAATCAATGTTTCATAGCCAATCATATTTCTTCTGCCAATCACCTGGCCAAACTCCAGTGTGGTTAGCAAAATAGAAACCAGGATCTGTAACTAACCAAAAGCAATTATTGCTAGAAAACTTCCGACCACATAAATTAGATATCGATTGATCGAAAACAACAAATGACTGGTGTTTTCGCCGTCCCCATGGATTTCCATTGAATACGCAGGAGAAAACTGTCCCCCCACCACCGAAATTCGTCGAGACATTCCAAGTGAAATCGAATCCAACCGGGCTAGTACGGTTTCCGAGATCAGTATGACTCGCTGAGCAATGAAAGTTCAAGTTATCAGCAAGCCCGTTGATAACATGAACGTGGTAGCGCAACAATACATCCGAATCACTATCAAGACTTTTGTTGTATGCAGAAAGGCTTTCACAGTTTATTAATGCACTAACAAGGTAAACTAAGATAAGGTAATTGAAGACTAGTTTTCTCGTTCCGAAGCTCATGTTTTATAATCTAAGGATGAATTTTCTGTTTGATTATTCATATATTGTTCATTTCAAACTTAATTTATATAGACTTACGAGTACCAAAATTAAGTTTGCACCAAAATTTTTATTTGTTTCCATAGAAAGATTAATTTCATATATATATATATATATATATGGTAATATGATCTGTACTGTGATGATTCGCTACCAATATTTATGGTTTAAAACTAAAAGTGAATTAAGATTGAATCAACCGAATTAATTAACAATAGTATTTAGTTGATTGCTTTCCAAATGTTGTAATTAGTTGAAAAGGTAAAATCCAAACCACGTATACAATTATGTCCACTTAGCATTTTTTTCTGTCTGCTTTTTTTATTAACACGTGAATAACAATTTATTTATTGTGTTTGTCGATTATCTATATACTACACAAATTTATAGTACTAGAAAAAAAGCATGTGCTTCTCACTTCACTTCACCTCACCAAATCATATTTGCATTAGAAAAGAAATTTTATTAGAGTAATGAAATAACTTCAACTACATTCTTAGAAAGCAAGCATCTTCCTTTGAATGACAATACATAATATATATATATATATATATATATAGTTATTTCTTTTAAATTCATGAGTGCCTCCGGTCGGGAGTGACACTCACTAGCACTGCCACCTCCGATGCATGACAGTGGTATATAGTGAGTGCCACGTCCCTCAACCAGTGGCACACATGAGTCATGAATACACCCAATTTTTCTCTCACTAACCAACAATTAAAAATAACAGTTGTAACAATAAAAAAAATTATAAATTACTTTAAAATAGTCATCTCTTTGAACCCAGTTATATATTGTGCAATTGATAGTTGTTTTTTTTTTTTTTAGGTTGGAAGGGACATAGATCAATGGTGCATTTGGTGAGGTTTGAACAACAACGGTGTCTCTGGTGAGGTTTGAACAACAACGGTGCCTCTGGTGAAGCTTGAACACCTGACCCTCTCATTTGGGAGAAGTTATGTAGCAGGGTGTCTCTAGTGACATTTGAATACCCGACCTTTCCGTTAGGAGAAGTGAGCGGTACCACTTGAGTTAGAGCTCGTTGGTGTGCAATTGATAGTTAGTATTCATAGCCAAATCTATATATATATATATATATATATATATATATTTAAAGTTGGTGAGGATGCCTAAGGATGTGACACCACACCCCCTTTGGCTAAAGATGCATTCTCATGGCTTGACTTTTGGAATTTTAGGGAGGATACCATTAGCTAATAGTCTTAGCTAAGTACTATAGATATGATATTGTGGTATATACCATTCTTTAAATACATTAGTAGAGGAACTTTAGCTATTGGCAAGGAAATGAAAAACTAGAAAATAAAATAATGTTGTTAGTGAGATTTGAACTCACACCCTTTTGAATTAAAACATGCACCTTAGGCCAACTCAACCATTTATATTTTATGTATTTATTTAAAATGCTACATATATCATGGGGAAGAAGATTCTCACATGAAGAGGTTTTATAACCGATATTGGCTACTTAAAAGATATCCAGGTTCATTCAAATACTTGCCTCTTCGTGTATCTATATATAAATCATCTTCATTTGGTATCCAAAAAATAATAATCTCTATTATAATTACTAATGGAGTAGTATAATATCTATGATATCAAAGTAATAATATCTATTATAATTACTAATGGTATAATAGCTATGATACAAGAGTTATAATCCCTTTTATAATTACTAATAGTATTATAGCTATGATACGAGAGTTATAATCCCTTTTATAATTACTAATAGTATAATAGTTATGATATGAGAGTAATAATCCCTATTAAAATTATTACTGAGGGTAATCCCTATGATTATTACTAATAGTATATCCTTAACTAATAACTATACCTAATAATAATAGGTTTAACATATAGTATTTATACCTTATTAGATATTTAATTTAATAATATTAATCTTATAGGTATTATTATTAGGTAGTATATAACTGCGACATAATAGTATTAGGTATTACTATTAGATATTCAATAATATTAATCTTATAAGTATTATTAATAGCTATTAATAGTATTAGGTATTACTATTATATATTCAATAATATTAATTTTATAAGTATTAATATTAGTTATTACTATTACCCTATGACAATACTTGCTCAAAACCTTTTTTTTAAGTGATTAATAACACATTTAATTCTTCTAAAAAACTACATTTAATTATTTTTTAAAAGAAATTCATTTCAAATGAACCATAGTTATATCTACTTCGTAACCACCATATTTAATTTCATTTTCTCTCTAAAATCAGTAAGTTGGGTTTCTAATATATATATATATATATATAGAGAGAGAGAGAGAGATAGAGAGAGAGAGATTTGTAACTCCCTTCTTGCTAATTTCTTTTTCATTAAGTGCTCCATTATTTGTAACTCCCACATATTTGTAATGAAATTAATTATTTTTCACAATGGTTCCTACCACTCTATATTCCAAACGGTTTGATCTTCAATTTTTTGAGATATCTCCATTGGTATTGTAAAACTTATAAAGCATGTGCCCATCACTCCCTTCGTTCGGTTGCAAGATAATTTTTCCCTTTTGTAGACAATAAGTAAGGTGAAACATCATTTGTCTGAAGGAATGATGGTTTCTCTCTTTCCTTCGGATCATGGTGTATTGGATTCGCTTTACTTATATAGCTCATGATATTTGATTTTAGCTTCTATATTAAATTTGGGTCTGATTTATGTTTTTGGGTTTCGTTGTAGTTGAATTGTTCAATTTCAATTTTAAAATTTTTTCTTTTTATTTTGCACATCTTTATTGTTTTTATTTTCTCGATCTTTCACTTTTTGGTATTTTGGTTTTGGTTAGGCGATGTTTTTAGGGTTGATATTGCTCTTGATTTATGGTTTTACGTATCGATTTCTATTTTGATTTTGGTAAATAATTTATACTAAAATTTTTGTTTTATTTCTGCTCTTGATTTTTTTCATTTTATTGATTTTCCCTTGAAAATTTGGTTTTGATTTTTGATTAAATGATGTATATCACTTTTTCTCTTGGTTATGTTTATAATATAAACCAACCAATTTCTATTTCCATAAATGTTAATTGAAATCTAGACTATAAATCCTGCATATATAACAATGTAAATATTTTATTTTCTATTTTGTCAAAATTCTCAAGTATATGTCTAAAATATCTTTATTAAGGGCGAGATGAAAAATAATTCAACAATTTGATATCATTGAAAGATACTTTAGGAATAAAAAAAATATATAGAAATAACGATTTATTCATACCCATATACAAATCGATAACAAATATTTATTCTAAAATAAAAGTATTATACTAAAAATGATCGACAAAACCTAACTTTTTTAAAACATTAAGTCAATAAATGCATATATAAATTATAATTTTATTTTTATAAAAGTACTCCTAAAATATATCGATTAATCTCAATGTTAAATTGCACCCGTGCAGAGCACGGGTTCTATAACTAGTTAGAAAGAGAAATAGTAGACACACAATAGAGAGAGAGAATTAAAGTAACAGTAGAGCGAGAGTATTTTTTTATCTGTATTGTGAAAACAGAAAATAGAATGAGTATTTATTAAATATTATTGGGGCAGTATTGTAAAGACACACTATAGAGGGGAGTTTATAAAAAATGAGCGAAATTTATTTTAAGAATTTGCCATAAAGGGGCGGTATTTAATAAAAATGGAGAGCGATAATATTCAGCGCCTATGTAATTTAATTGGTGGTAATTAACAATTGAATCTATCGGTAATATATACTCCATCCGTCCCAAAATAAATGACGTTTTAGAAAAATAAATTTTTCCCAAAATAATTGACGTTATAGAATTTCAAGAAAAAAATTATCCACATTTTACCAATATTGCCCTTATTAATTACTCTATAATTAAATGTTGTATTGTGAATGAAAAGCATTGTTTTCAATTCATTGAAAATATGAACAAAATTTTTTTTAGAGAGAAAGTAGAATGAGTAAAAATTTGTTGTTCAAACTTTGAGAAAAAATATGATGATTTAAAGAGGGATGGATGTTAAGAGAAAAAAGAAAAATAATCATACAACTTATCAACAATAAATAAGATTAGATTTTTTAATCAGTGTAAATTTATAAAGAAGTCAATTTATTTTGAGACGAGGAGAGTACATGTTTAAAGTCTAACAGGGCTTCAAGTCTGAAAATCTCTTGTATTTTAACGGTTTATTATCGAAACCTATAAAGTGGAGTATAAACCATTTTTTATACCAGAAACCTAGCTATATATGCTACAATTTTTGGACTTGACTCCCATGATCAGTTTAGGTTTAGATTTTATGTTGCATGCACATAATTCTTATGAGTAACAACGTTAATTAAAAAAAAAAAAAAAGTCCATTCCCGGCGTTCCCACCACTGAAGGCATGTATGTATAGTAGCCACAATGGGGTGATTGTTGTTATCAACATTAGTGGAGCTCCATGTCCATGCCGTTGCTGTGGATGTACTGGGAGGTATTTAATTTGTTGCTGGCCGGCCATGGCTTGCTGTGGACGTACGTACGTACGTTGTTGTCATGATATAAGAATTGATCAGTAATCAGGTAATTAAGAAGAAATTAACAAATTAAGATGAATCATGCATGACTAGCTAGCTCAAATCTACATTGATCGAGCTGACTTGTTTGGACTGAAGAGATTTGTGTGTTGTGAATTGTGAACAAACTTGCATGCTAGCTGGTGTTTGTTGTCATGACTTGTTCTGTGATTAGGTTTTGTTTTTAATTAACATGCATGGCATGGCATGGCTCATCTACATCTAGAGTGGATTTTTATATAAAAAACTGAGAAAGAGAGAAGAAAGTGGTAATTAAGGAAAATGACAATACAAATTAAGAAAGCTTAATTAGTAAGTAACATTTTTATTGCTTATAATTAAATTAATATTTATTAATTAAATATCCAATCATATTTCTTCTGCCAATCACCTGGCCAAACTCCATTGTGATTAGCAAAATAGAAACCAGGATCTGCAACATACCAATAGCAATGGTTAATAAAATGACGACCACATATCTTGGATATCGATTGATCGAAAACAATAAATGCTTGTTGTTTTGACCGTCCCCATTGATATCCATTGAATAAGCAGGTGAAAACCTGCCCCCCACCAACGAAATTCGTCGTGAAATTCCAAGTGAAATCGACTCCATGAGCGATAATACGGTTTTCGAGATCAGTACGACTCGATGAGCAATGAAATTTCAAGTCATTAGCAAGCCCGTTGATAACATGAAGGTGGTAGTGCAACAATGTATTTGAATCACTATCACGACTTTTGTTGTATGCAGAAAGGGTTTTACAATTTGTTGCACTAACAAGGTGAACTAAGATAAGGTAGAAAAGTAGTTTTCTCGTTTCGTGGCTCATGTTTTTCGTTTTTTTGAAAATCAAAGGATGATTTTTCTTTCATTATTCATATGATGTTCATTTCCAACTTTTTATAGAAGAGTAATGCTATGTGTATGAGGACAAGTGTGCATCAAAATTTATTTTTCCAATCCATGGAAAGATTAATTTCCATCTACTCCCTCCTATCTAGGCAAAGAGTCAACTTTTGATTTTTTTTGGTCAACTTAATTGAAGTTTGACCAATAATTAATATAAATTTAGTGATTTTTACAAACTTTTGAAAGTTGCAATCTATAGAATTCATAAAATAGTTTTTAATTAATGCAATTTTTTTTCCTAAAACATAAGTAAAATGTGTAAAATTTTGATTTGATTTAGTCACATGTTGACTTTAAAAAAAAAGGAAAGTGGACTCTTTGCCTGGAACGGAGGGAGTATATGGTAATATGGTTTGTGGGAATATGATTGCATTAATTTTGCATCTTATGTTATGAGGACAAGTGTGCATCAAAATTTATTTTTCCGATCCATGGAAAGATTATGGTAATATGGTTTGTGGTAATATGATTGCATTAATTTTGCATCTTATGTCCATGATCCACTACCATTTAAAGTTTAAAACTTAAATTCAGATTGAATTATCCGAATCAGTTAACAATATATTTTAGTTGATTGCTATTCCCAATTCGATCCAAATGTAAGTTTAAAAGGTAAAATACAAAATTTGAAGTACTATATATATACTTCGAAAATTTAGAGCACTTCAAAATTTTGTTACTCATTTAGAGTAATGAAATAACTTCAACCACATTCTTAGAACACAAGCAGTTTCCTTTGAATGGCAATATATTTTACTCTAATCCAATGGTGGATATAATTCCATTAATGATCAACGGTCACATCTATACATGGTTCGGCTTGGCGGTTCAACTCAAAATGGTTTGGTTCAGCTTGACTCGGCTGACCAAATCACAAACCGAATTGTACTACTCGGTTTTTCAAAAGCTCAAACTGAACTGAATTATATAAGCCACAAAACCAAACCAAACCACTTGGTTCGGTTCGGATTAATTCGGTTTGACGACTCAGATTTCAGATTGACACCCCTATTTAACACCCAATAGTATGGATAGTACACATTAACTTCTTAACTAAATTTCTTTTAAACATTTTATTTATTGATAGCAAAAGATATTTTTCTTTATCCTTGTTAACATCTTTAATAAATAAGTTGTATTTATCCCAAAATTAGTGTTCATTTTAAATTTTTATTGAAAAAAAAAATGGATGGTGAGATTGTTTGTTTTTTTTTTAATATGAGAGAGGTTGTTAATATTGTTTGTTTTTTCTTCATAAACTCTATCCTTCATCAAGTCAATCAAATATTTTTTTTGGGCTACCTCCGAGCGTCATTCTTTATTTGGTAACTAGGTTTACACTCATGCGTTAAACGCACGGCCATAAATATTTTTCAATTAAATTATATTTAAGTAAAATAAAGAGTCAAATTGTGTATTTTTACATTATTATTTATACATTTTCACATAGGAGTCAAGAAATTGAAAATTTCTAATAGATCGTTATTATTATTATTATTTTTTATCTTAACTTAAAAGAATCTTATGCAACATTATTACTAAAAAAAGAATATAACGAAAAAATAATAGAACATGCCTAAAGAATACAACGCGGTAATACAAATATGAAACTATCACAATTTTTTATTGTTTCACATTAAATTTTAGACATATCTTTATCTAAATGCATTTTCTTGTTCTATATGACACTAATAGAAGGGTTAAGACAATCTGCAACATTTGATAAATCAACAATCGTTGAGTATATTTTTAAGTTATACTCAAATTTATGATTTTCTAAACCTGTAAAATTGACAAAAGAAATTCAGATTTCAATTAGTTGAATTTTTTTTGTTATAATAACTTTCGGATTTGATGAAATTAAATGGTCAAAAAAAAAAAATTGGATCTATATATTTTTTTCAGACCTGACATTAATTTTATGTATTTGTTCTTCATAAAATTTGTTGTTTAAGTTTATCATTATTTTCTCTAAAAAAATTTCTCTCTTTTTTTTAAATGTTGTATACAAACCAAACCGCAAACTTGTCACACAACAAGCACCACCATTATCTGTTTTTCACATGAATAATATTCTGTTATTTATAGTGATTTTAGAAGACATTCAATTCATGTTCATGTAATGTTTCGGCTGCCCAAGGAGTGTAGATTCATTTCTCGTTAATACCAATGCAACAAATACATTCATCCAAAAGTGCAAATTCATTTTTCGTTAATAACAATGCCGCAGGTTATTGTTTATTTTTGGAAAGTTCAAATTGACAAAAAATTTCCTTTTACAGGCACAACTGTTATTATATAGATATATAGATATATAGATTTATATTAATATTGTATTGGGTACTTATGGGGTAACCAATTTAAAAATCATTATAATATTACTTAAATGGTTATAAGTTAGTAGTAATTTTTTTTTAATGGGTAAACCGGATGGACTGGTGGAATGATAAAAAAAATGGAAAATTGTGCCCAAGTCTAGTTTCATAATTGTTTCTTCTCTAAAGTCTACTATTTTATTTATAAACCACTAAAATACATTTTAATAGTTTTCTTTCTAAAATACCCTCAACAACATCGTTGCTTCAGATTTGAGGTTCGAATTAATGTATAAATGATTTCATGTTGTTAATATAGTTTTCCCTCATGTTTGGGGATCAATTTCCATATATAGAACACGAATTTTGATCAAATTCGAATTTTCTGAGTTCATCCCGTTTTTCCTTGTTCTTGGGCTGTTTTGGCTACTTTAATCTATGTTTTAAGTTTCGAATTTGTTTAAAATCAATCACATATTGTTATCCTAACTTAGTACTACATTTGTGCACAATTCTTCTACCAAAAAAACTATTTTCGAGCTCCAAATTGAGCTTGACAGTGTGCTGTACAAAAATAGAGGGAAATGTTTTTGGACTGATTTTGGGACTTTAATCAATGATTTGAGTTTGAATTTTGTATAATATCAATATCATACTGTTATAAGAAGTTAATATCATGTTTATATGTAAATTTTCCAACCAAAAACAACCATTTTGATTAATTTTAATATTATATTAAATTGGGTATCGAAATGCCTTATATTGGGCATCTTTAAATTAGGCATCGGAATGCACAAAGTGGAACATTGTAATTCACAAAGTGAAGCATCACAATGCACAAAATGAAGCATCGCGTGCACAAAGTGGAGAATTCAAAGCTACTTGCCTATTTCCATCTGTGAGACTCTTTCTATTGCGTTGGATAGAATAAATAAAGGAAAGGAAGGGAACTCACCTCCAGTGACCTCCTCCAGATGAAATGGCCTACTTTCTGTCCTATCCGGTCTTGGGAATGAGGCTCACTCTATGCCACTTGAGCTGATGGAAAGAATGAGATAGAAATGGTAGTTCCCTTACGCGAGGCAGATCAAATCTTTCAACTTGGCAGCTCGCCTTAGCGAGGTACGACAGCCTTGCTAAGGTGAGGTGCGGCAATAAAATATTTCATTTTTACCCTGCTCACTTTAGCGAGGTGCGGCAGCCTCAAAATTTTGTTTTGTTCCCCTGAAATTGGATTCGCGATGTACAAAGCGGTAGAGCTGGCAATTTACTGGGCTGGGCCGGCCCAGTGCAAGCCCACCGGGCCAAAACTTAATATCGGGCCGGGCTGGGCCGGCCACAATTTTCCTAGGGCCTAAGAAAAGTCAAGCCCAGCCCGGCCCACCAAAGCCCATCGGGCCAAAAAGCCCTAGTTGGAAAAATAAATAAACTAAGAATATGGCTCACAATTCACAAATGCAAATAAATTAATGATGGATCGAATTAATAAATAATGCAATTTTCTCAGTTTACATGCACTGATGCACACCACACACACAAAAAAAAATTTTAATTAATATTAACTATCTAGGAAAACAAGAAGACGAGGCGTTTAGAATAAGCATCTACCTGCTTCTCTCTCCTCCCCTTCACATACATACACCATTCTCATTCTTCTCAACTCTCTCTCTCTCTCTCTCTCTCTTTCTCCTCAACTGAATTTCTTTAATCATGCAATCAAGTTCTTTTCTTTAATCTGTCTCTCTTGTTCTCAACTTGAGCCGTGCTGTGCGCCTGCCTGTGCTGTGCCTTGCCTCCGTGGGAGTGGTGGGACCGTTTCATTTGTTTAGTTTATTAGTTAAGTAAACATTTAACATCTAATGATCTAATTATCTAAAGTCTAAACAAAAACAGGTAAATAAAGCGGGCCGGGCCTAGCCCAAAAGCTCCGGGCTTTTTTGATGCAAGCCCAATTGAACCGCCGGGCCTATTGGGCCGGGCCAAAAAGACCCGCGTTTTTTTGGGCTTCCAAAAATTAAACATTAGCCCATGCAAATATCGAGCCGACTGGGCCGGCCCACTGGGCTGGGCTGATTTTGCTGGCTCTACAAAGCGGTGTATCGCGATGCAAAAGTGGTGCATCTCGATGCACAAAAATAAATACTTAAATTGGGCATCGCGATGTCTTGAGTTACTGATGCGCACGTTTTTTTTTTCATTAATGACATAATTATTTTTTTCCAAAAATATCTTTTTTTGATTTAAAAAAAAATGAGTAAATTGTAACGATTATAAATGTTAAAAAAATAACCGACATATAATTCAACAAAAAAAATAATAAAAAATTGTCACCCTAGGCTGGGAGCATGTAAAGGAAGTAGCTAGTCCATGTTGAAGCGAGTCTAGTCTATATGAAATAGAGCTAGTCCATGTTGCAGCCCTTTTCTATTGTGGGATTTTTTTTTATGTATGACGTCACTAATATAATTAAGAAATTTGATGTTTTATTCTCTGTTAAAGTATGTTAGAAATAAAGCAGCCCATAAACAGGTTAGAAAGGCTACTTCTTAACTTGGGTGTGATAAAAGTTTTTGGGTGAATTACAAGCGTCCCTTTTTAAATATTTGTAATTGCTTCAGTTTACTCATCTTTTTTAAAAATTAGAAAAAAAAAATTTTGGAACAAAAAGACGATTATGTCATTAATAAAAGAAAAACACGCCCGCTTCAGTAACCCAAGGCATCGCGATAAGAAACCAAGTCATCGCAATGAGCAACCAAGGCATTGTGATGCACTACTTTGGCATCGCGATGCACCACTTTTGCAAATTGGGGCATTGCGATGCAACAATTGGTGCATTACGATCATTGCAGCGCGATTTAGGGAACCAAAGCATCGTGATGAGCAACCAAGGCATCGCGATGCACTACTTTGACATCGCGATGCACCACTTTTGCATTGCGATGCATCACTTTTGCAAATTGGGGCATTACGATGCAACAATTGGTGCATTGCGTTGCCCAGCATACTGCGATTGGCGAATTAAAGGTATCGCGATGCCCAATTTAAGGCATCGCGATGCCTAATTTTAAGCATCCCGATGCCCAAGTTAAGGCATCGCGATGCCCAATTTAATATAATATCAAAATCAATCAAAATGGTTATTTTTGGTTGAGAAATTTACATACAAACATGGTATTGACTTCCTATAACAGTATGATATTGATATTATACAAAATTCAAACTCAAATCATTGATTAAAGTCTCAAAATCAGTCCAAGAACATCTCCATCTGTTTTCGGACAGCACACTGTCAAACTCGATTTTGATCTCAAAAATAGTATTTTTTGGTAGAAAAATTATGCACAAATGTAGTATTAAGTTAGGATAACAATATGAGATTGATTTTAAACAAATTCGAAGCTTAAAACATAGATTAAAATGGTCAAAACAGCCCAAGAACAAAGAAAAACGGGATGAACTCAAAAAATTCGAATTTGATCAAATTGTGATCAAATTCGTGTTCTATGCATGGAAATTGATATCTAAACATGAGGGAAGACTATATTAAAAATATAAAATTATTTATACAACAATTCGAACCTTAAATCTGAAGCAACGATGTTGTTGAGGGCATTTTAGGAAGAAAATTCTCAAAGTGCCTTTTAGCGGTTTAAAAAAAAATGGTGGACTGGAGAGAAAAAAAAAATTGGAAAAGTGGACCGGCCAACAATTTCTCCAAAGTTTTTATTTGTACCAAAAAGAGAAAAAGAACAAAGGATGATTAATCAAATTAACCCCAGAATGCTATCTATGTTTCAATTACAATATATTCTCTTCATTGTTACTATAGAGTGGACACTAAAGATACTCATTTATATATAACATTAATAAGACCTAAAAGTCGATTGTCTTAGTTCTCATTTGGAATAGATGGAGTAAGATAACTCGAAGATACGTCAAAATCGAGAAATATTAGTTGAATGTATAATAATGCATCTGTCGGGGAAAAAAAAATCAAATGAAATTAAATTATTTTTTGGGATGGAAGGAATATTAGGCTAATAAAGTTATTACTAGAATGCAATTGGCAATTAGATTCAAGGTAAGGAATGGAGGAATTGATTCTATTTCTAAGGGAGGGTAAAGCAAGTTGAGGAAATGGATGCACACACCACACCTTTCTCATTCGTAGCCCCATTGGTGGGATGCTGGTTCTAGTCTCCCCGATTCTAGTATGAGAAAAAATAAAATATATATATATATAGCCATAAATAAAACACAACTAGGGTTAAAATGGTCTACATCGAAATATATAATGACTTGATGAACTATATATGTTTGTTCATATTGACCGTAAGAATCATACTTTATACATACTAACATCAAAATATAATCAATTATCTATTTACGTCAACACGTAAAAACACATCTTTTTCTTATTAACTCGTGAACCTCAATCCTTTACGAAGAAAGCTCTACCCATTCATGGCAAATTAAGAAAATGATTTCATAATATAAGCACAACGCGTGAAACTCATTCACCATTCATGATATTATTCCCACAAAACAAAACGAAGGTCTATCCATTCACGTTGAACTTAGAAACTTATCCATTATATTTATTATATAAGAATAATATGAGATGCTACGACCATCCAATCCATTGTAACATCAACATACATGTGAAATCAATCAACAAGCGTGCGTGATCCATTAGGGGAACTAACTATCAATGTACTGATCAACATGTGCAATTCATTCGATGAGTACATACAACCCATTCACGGTAATGGATTGCTAGCCATTTTACATCATCCATTGGGTTCTTATTCATTCACCGCAATGGATTATCAGCCATTTTGCATCAACATTTCATCCATTGGGGTGGGTGGGGTTATAAATATCCATTCACGTACTGTAGTGGATTACAACATCTGAACATGTGAGATCAATCAATTACATATATGTACTATGTTATGTATTCACCGTAATCATTCTATAACCCATTCCCTAAAGCGGATTGTCCAGTCCATAATAGACTAATCAACAATCCACACGTCTCAAAGTGAAACTGAGAAACATGAAAGGTGAGATTAAGGAAATGCAGCAAGTCGTACTGAAATCAGATCTCAAGTGAATAAATAGATTTAGATTTACATAACCGATGCTTTAAGAATACCAACATGTGTTAGGGACGAAATCACATATGAGCATAATTATTTCTGTTCATTCGAAAAAACTTGTGAGTTGAGGTGGTTAATGAAGGCACTATACAAACATGTTCCCCCGAGGATTAAACAGCATAAATTTTCTTAAGGCACAAGGAAAGAGACCATGCTTGATATATATATGTTGATTTCTACAGTATTTATACAACGGTATAATTGTCGCTTAATGATCACCGTGTGACAGTATACAAATTGAGACACCGTCCATCAGTTAAAACAAAATTATGGTACCATTGTCCAGGAATAATGATAATGACAACAGTGTAAGAATTTGAACGAATGGGACTTATCTAGCACATTGTCCACCCCCAAAAGAATCGCAAATTGGTCCCTCATTACCCGAAGCTCAAATAAAATACGGTCATTCCCGCAGTTCCCACCACTGAAGGCATGTAGTCACAGTTGTAAGGGGCATGGAGCCCTCTTTCTGGTGTCTAGACTCTAGAGAATGAATGAAGGAGAAGTGGCAACTGTTGGGTCTGAAAATTTTGAACGTTTAACATAAACAAGATAGATTATGGAGCCTTGTTGCTCCTCTTCTTGGCTTCACTGTATAGAACAACACCCATGACCGTGAGCAAGTATCCAAGCATCCCTGTCACTGATACGGGATTCTTAAATATTAAAATAGAGACAACCACAGCAACGGCACCTTTTGCATTTCCCAACACCTGGAAATGTAGACATTGACATTCTAGAAGTTAACAAATAATTTCGGCATGAAGTAGATTTAAGAAGAGCGAGAGGGAGTTGAAGAGAAAAATATTAAGACTAACATCAAGCAAATCTTGGTACAAATTACTAGTCATGGCATTTTAATTCATCACAGTATTTACAAACCAGCAAAGCACACAGTCCTGGACATAGGGCACAGGAGGACTTTTCTATTAAACCAGTCACAGTGTACGCTTTTATGCATGAAGACCTTGCATATAACATCAGTCTATCCAATGCATTTGTAATGGCACATAACTTGCCATATTCCTCTTAGAAAGACTTGAAAAATGTTTACCCGGTGAAATGGTTTAACTCTTCCAAAAGGTGCCACATAACGAGCACATGCAGCGAGAGAGTATGTGAATTAGGCCACAAATTTTAATCTTAGTATTTCGCATACTAATGGCAATTATAATGTAGGTTTTCCTACATTCACAGCAGCAAGGGTGCAAATCTATGGAACCCTCGCAAACAGAGGAGCATATTCCACTGTTTATTATGGATATCGTTGACGGCAGAACATAAAATGGCAGGCAAGTTGTGGTAATAGCTTTTGCCTACTCTGGCCAGTAAGAGGTTGACTGAACAGGTAAATACTTTTCTCCTGGGCATGAAGAAAATAAAAAATGGAAGCTTGATCAGTGTGCTTTACAGCAGGATACTCGGTAGCCTTTGTTTCGATCTTCTTATACCAAGTACTGATCACACTTGGGTGTCCATCAATACTAAATTCACAAATCACAACCAAACCCCTGATCCATCCATCAAAAATAAAAACCTGTTTATGATCAGAATCCCTAAAAAATTGTTTAGTAATCCTGCTCCCCAAGTGCTAAAACCATTGCTATCTTAGACAGTTTGATTTTCTAATTCAAAGGTTCTCCAGTATCATCAATCTCCCTTCCAAGTGCTAACACCATTTTTTTCTCCCGATAGAAAATTTACCAAACTGTCCAGCAAAAGACCCATTGTACATTTGTACTCTTGAAACCAAGATTATATGCACTGCTGAATCTGATTACTTACTGGCAGTTGAGGATGTCAGACGTATTTGTATTTTCGCTCTGCAAAGTCATCCCCTTTTTATAGCTTTGGCAACTTTGAACCGTATGCCTTCCTTGCTGATGCAGTTATTGATCCTAATTGTAGGTGTCAAAAAATTCTAAGCAGATTGCCTATCATGTTTTACCTCCTGCTGGGGGATTATCATCTATAACAATATCATATCTTGTATTGCATCATATGAGTTTTTCTATTAGCAAATATTGACTGGATGTCAAATCTATTTCTTAGGTAGATAATCAACTAGATCAAATCAAGCATAAACTTATGAATTACATCATTTACAATTCTGGTAGACCAAAAGTACCATTATATATGATGGTATACATATTCTGCGAAAAGTTGACATGCAAGATGAAATATAAAATGAATGCGTTTGGTGAGTAAGGACAGCAAAAAACATCCCAGATGCATGCACAAGCATCAGTAAACAAATTAACTGAAGATTTACCATGCCGTAAATAACACAGTATTAAAACTTTTCACACTTCTTCTGTGGTAAGTTAGAATAGCAAGGAATTTGTCATTTTCTACTATTATCCCAAATTTCCACTAGAAGAGTTTACTGTAGTCATGAAACCGTAGGATATTGAAACTCTGACTAGCATCCAGCATAATGTGGAATAGATTCACATGCATAAATATAACTAAATCAAGATAAACACAAAATTCTATCTAGGGAAATGAAACATGGTGAATAACAAGCCAGATCTCAATTCCGAATTACATCCAGGCTTCAGCTGCAAGTTAAAAACCCCTAAATTCCATATAAATAATCAACACCAGCAGTATGTATAAGATAGATATTGACGGATGATAAGCAAGAAATTATATATATTAGAGCACATGGAAGTACCTGGAGAGTCAGCGCGCTTGTGTGCTTAGTTACCAAGAAATTTGTCAAGTTCACGAAATATGCTAAAGCAGAATTGAAGAGCAGATACCATATAATGTTAATGTCTTTTCTGGCAAGAGCAATTGTAATGCCAACCACATTTTCCTCCATCAACAATGTTGCAGGAAGTAAGATTACAACAGCTATCGGTGCCATGTATAACAATAGGTTCATGGAGTTCAGCTTTTCCCTGGAAAAGGACAATTGTTTATGGTTTTAGGTATCTGATAAGACAAATGAACTGAAGGGGGGAGAGATAAGACGAAGGGAGAGGGGGAACAATATTCGATGAAAACAAAGATGGAAAAAGCACAAAGGAGGTCAATACCCTTCTGAGGAGAGCAAAATCCCTTGAAGCACTGACTTCAAGGCTCTTGCAGCCGTAGCACCAATACACATTATAAATCCAAACAGATGGAAACTAGGTTCACCCTGCAGCCAGAAAATAAATGAATTAAGGTTAAAAAAGAAAAAAGAAAGAAAAAGCAAGCTTTCTCTCACGCAATTTTGCAAACATATGAACACCTAATGATGATTATGACATGAAAACAGGCACAATATGTAAGAGAAAAAACTGGGGATATCCATAAATGAGGATATCATGGTCACTTTTCTTAACCAACTTATGCAAGGTAAATCTTGTATTCAAGAAGTTTCCCAACATTAAGCAAAGCTGAACAAATTGTTCCTATCCATTGCAAAACTACTTTTATGGCATCTTATCGTAGACATATTGTGGCCTGGACATCATCTCACATCCTCATAGGGGCTGCAATGAACAGCTTTAATGCAGATTAGTTACCACACATTCTATGCATGAACACCGTAATCCTTGAACTAGACAGCGAACTGTGCTCATCGATTAATTTTTGCCCGAGAAAATATAAAAGAGCCTACATATAGTCCTCCCAAACCCCAAAGCAAAATTTATGCTCAGTATGAGGCCTTAATCTTTAAGGCACAAAACTCTTGATTCACAAGCTCACTTCTATTTCTCAGTGAGAATAATGCCTAAGGACAGGATCCTGCTTTTTCCTTTTCCAAGTTAGCATACAGTAGGTCGCATTCTTTACCACTAATGGAGCCTCTTCTAATATGGGTCAAACTGCAGGCCATTCACACATGAAAGACCTCTACTTATTTAGCTGTCATACAAAGGGCAAGTAACCTCCTGGAAATCTCCAATAAAAGGGAATGCAGTGTCAAAATGAGACCATGTGAATCTGAGCATAAACATAACTTGTGAGAGAACTGTAAGCTGCAGTTATCTTTCACAAACCATTGGAGAGATGACAAACAAAATAATTTTGGAGTTATTATCCAGTTACAGAAAACCTTTGAAACCCATGTGAAGTTATGCCAGCAAGAACTTGCATTTGCAATTATCTCATGTAATTTATGGGCTTAGTAGATAAGAAATGCGGCTATACAAGTCATACAGTAGTGCGGTTTTGAAGTATGGACATAGGATCTTGGGATATCAAATACTATATGGGTTCTCACCTGCTGATTTAGTAAGCAGATAATCGACAATCTAGATTCATACAGTTATATATGTATGAAAATTATTTTAGTTGCTTCAGAATCCAAACGGATGCGAGTACGTTGTCACATACAAATACATCACCTTGTACTGATCTATGATAAGACATCTTAAACCTTACATTCAAAGTTGATTTCAGTAAAAGTTCAAAGTATAAGCCACTTAAAAATGGGTCACGGAGAACAGAAAAAAGGAAAACGAAGAGAGTGTTCCACATATGTAATACATCCAAATAAGTAACATCTTTAAACTAATTCTTTTGGGGAATTTCATTCGAATTTATCAACTTATCAAAAACTAGATTTCATCCATCTAAAAACTAAGCTCTTCCAAAGAAATACCCAATCTCTCTCCTTTCGAGATTAGTGCAATTACACTGCATATTCTCCACTTCACTTCAATTTTACTACCACCATCCCAAAATGAGTGTCATCTTTTACAATTTTCTTGTCCCAAAATGAGTGTCCCTTTTTCTTTGAATTTACTAAATACGCTATTGCAAACTATCATGCCCTAGTTTGCACTTGCAAAGCTACAATGTGGACACTAGGACCAGTCATGTATATCTGCTAGGAAAACTGCCTAAAAATCAACTTCCTTATTTCCGTAAAAAACTAAGGGACGCTCATTTTGGGTCAAAGGGAATTCTTGTTCATAAATAAGTACAAAGAAAAAAAAAAGATTGACATAAACCCCCCAAAAAAAAAAATGTAAAGGAGACTACTCAACATGTGTTCAATATTTTGTAGGATAGCTGGTAGATCGATTTACCAATTATAAGAAAAAGAGTAATGCTGGTATGCTGAAAAAGGTATCCCAATTAGTCCAATTAATATACTATTCACACAGGCCTAAACCACATTTTGGGCTTACGATGACCAACCACATCATTGAAACATGACACATATCACTTGGGCGTCAAGATAAGTACATTTCTAGGATAACTAGCATTACCCAAAGTGAATTAGCTCTTTTACAGCATATGAGCATAAACAGAAAACATACAAAGTCAAGCATAAAGTAATCAACTAACCCCAAATCCAGAAAATTGAAGTCAATTCAAAGAAAAATAATTGCCTTAAACCCCAAAACTAGAACGTATTGTAGCTTAGCAATTACGTAAATCTTCGCAAAATAAAAACTTTTTGAATGTAAACAACTACAAGCACATACAAAATCACTCGTAAGCAGTCAGGTCAAACCCCAAATTGGGATCAAATCAATCAATTCAATAAAAAAACATAAGAAATGATTACCCCACTAGCAATGATGACACCAGTAACCACAGGAACAAGAGTTAAGTAAGTCAACCAAGCCTCCCTCTTGACCGTCATCAAGTACGCAAACACCGCCGTGAAAAACGGCGTCGTAGCACCAACAGCCTGATTAAACGACACCGGAAGGTACCTCAACGACACATTCCCACTCACAACCGAAGTACAGAAAATGAAACTGAGGGCCGAGATCTTCATGAACTGAACCCTAGACCGGATGGTCTGCAACGGAACCATCTTCATCCAAACAATAGCGACGTAACTGAGGAGAGAGCAAGCCGTCATGTGACACATGGTGAGGAAAATCGGGTACTTGAATCCGTAATTGCTGAGCAAGTACTTGTTGAGTAACAAGACGCCAATGTTTGATGTGTACCATGCCGACACGAGCCCGATCGTGAACCATTGGCCCGTGCCCACCTTCATTTGTATGGGGGGGGGGGTTTCTAGGGTTTTTGGTGGGTGTGTTAAATGTTGGTTGAAGGGTACATAAAAGTATTGAATTCGGGGTTCTGGAAGGGAGATCTGAAAATGGAGGATGGTTTGTAGAGAGAGAAAGCTGGTGGTTGACGGTGGATCTGGGTGGATTTGGGCTGTGTTTGTGTAAAATTTGAAGGGCTTTTGGGGTTGAATATATATGTATAATGTACGTATAGCTTAGAGTGTGTGTGTGTGTGGTGGGGTGGGGGGTGGGGCGAGGGGAAGCCGCGAGCTGGGAGGAGAAAGGAGTCTGGTTATGCCAACAAAACGCGGTAATTGTAAGAAGATGCAGGCGCTGTGTGTGTGTGTGTGTGTGTGTGTGTGAGAGAGAGAGAGAGAGAGAGAGAGAAATGTCAATGTTTTCTTTTCTTTTGGCTCTATTGCAATATCATCTATCTACTTCAAGAGAATACTACAATAGTTCCCTGCACATAGTTTAGAATGACTTGGGTTTTCTTTGCGGCAATTTGTGATTCATGATATTTTTTTCGTGCTTTTGTAATGATCGAATAAAAAGGTAAGAAAAAGATAGAGAGAAAAATAGTGGGGTCAAGGAGAGAGAATGTAAAAATTACTAAAAATTTATGAATCACAATATCTATCGTGTATAAAAATATAATCCTGCTATTCTCTTTTGCTATGACTAAAGTTGTAGAAGAAATTCATTGATTCTGAGATTTTGTTAATAGCACCATCGTACTCGAGGTCGTTATGGTAGATGAGTCAAGAATGAACAATTCTTAGGCTCAATGGTATAAATTAGCAAGCTCAAGTCCACTCACATAAGTTGGTTTGGTGCAAACTTTACGCAAATTATACTAACGTTGTCACATTTTTACCATAAGGCCCTAGCTCAGCTTGACTTCAACTTGACTACTGTAAACGAGCTAAGCTTGACTTGGAACCTTGAATGAATAGTTTTGGAAATAAAAGATTTGAACATGTTTTCTGAATCTTTTGTTAAGAAAATGGTTTTAATTAGTAATTGTATTTTCCTATTTTAGACATAACCACTAAATTGAGCCTTTTTTGCTAAGTTCGTTGTAGCTCTTGATATCTCCAAACATATTATTGAATATTGTGATCATCTCCATTACTAAATTACCTCAATGAACTTTAGCATGTGTTTGTTGTGTGCTGATAAAGAAGCATTAAGAGAATTTGAGAAATCTACAGGCCCAACCCAAGGGGAGGGCAGCTAGGGCACCCGCCCAAGGCCCAAATTAATAACGGGCCCAAATTAATAATGGGCCCAAATATTTTTTACTGTTGTAGTATTAGTATACATATAAACAAAAAATAGTGCCTACGTTTCTTGAACTGAGGCCCAAACCCAAAGTTTTTATTGTTATTTTGAATTATGTTTGTTGAGACTTTGTTTATTTATTAAATTTTGTTAAATTGTTAATTATTGTTCTTCTCTTTACAATGTTTTTGTGTGTTTAAAAATTAAAAGTGACATTGACTTTGTTTATTTGTTAAATTTTGTTCAATTATTTGTTAAGACTTTTGAGTTTGACAATTTATTCACATCTTACATAGTTACATTGAATTTTCAATTTAGTTAATTACTAATTAGCTTTGAACGAGTGATAAGAGGACCATGAAATAGAAGTACGAAGTAATAAGAAATCTCAAATTATTCTTATGATGATTGTTGATTTGAGTAATTGAGTCTTTTAACTTTACGAAACTGAAATTCGGTCCCAAACTTGATTTCAACTCAGTAAGAACCCATTATTAAAATTGTAATGATATCAAAAATTATTTTTGTCTCTCTAAGAAATTAAATTAAAAAAAAATACATGAGATTAATATTTGATAATTAAATAAGGGTCATCTTTTAATTTTGCCCCAAGCCTATAAAATGCTAGGAACGACCCTGAAAATCTAATAATGAAAAGGAACCTAGTCACATAAAACATATAATCCATGGTACTAATAGTTCCTGAGCAATATTTAAAGACATATATTTGATTAAATTTTAGCTAAACTCTGCCTAATCGTTATCAAATAAAAGGCAAAGAAGTTTAATTTGTCATTATGTAACAACCCATGAATTAACTCACACTATACCTTAAAACAAGAAGGGGTCAAAATGTAATTGATCCGATTATGTGGGAATGTACCAGCCATGTGTCGGTAGTGTGACTTAGTACTACGAAGTAGTTCTAACATGTTTCAAGTAGGCGCCCAACCAACAGATCATTTGTGGGTCCCAATGCTTCGAGATTTAACGGTCACCGTCTGATGAACGAACTATTCGTGGATAAAGACGGGTAGGCACTATAATCTGACGGTGGTGGTGTTCCGCCAGACGCAAGATTTGGGGCGAAAGTCGTGTTAGGAACACGGAGGCGCGTATGTAGAATAGAATAGTGGGGGGGTTGACTAAAAGCCGTGTTGGGTAACTGGGCATTTTCTAAGACGGACCGGCTTCTAGTGTATAAGTTAGGCGGCCGGTATTATGCCATCAAGAATAAATCGTTCCATTCCAAAATAAATGCACCCTATTAACTTTTATACAGGTTTTTAAAATATAATTAGTTTTCTTTAAATGTTCTTAAAAGGCTCTTTAGTAGTGTCAAAGCAATATATTTCACTTTTTATTTTATTTATAATAAAATAAAAATATTATAGACAATTTATTTAAAAAATATTTTTAAAAATAAAAAGAGAACACGTATTTTAGAACGGTCCAACATGAAATGGTACACTTATTTTGAAACGAAGAAAGTATTTTTTTTTTTTTTGCTCTTAGAACAAGGTCTTCACATTAACTATTTTTTTAACAATCACAATATCTGAAAAATATTAATTTGATCATCATATTTTTAATTTGTAAATTTAACCATTGTATTTGTAATTACCCTTGAAGTTAGTTATTTTTTTCAAAAAATTAACTTTGACTCTCTAAACATTCTTATGTACACATTGTATGATTCATAATTTTTGTTAAAAATTTAACTATTTTGGTTTAATTTTAAGCATAAATAAGTACGATGATCACATCACATTTATAAATTTAAAAATACGATAGTTAAATTAATATTCCTTGATCTGTACTATGGCTAAGGGCAACTCCAACTATTTGGTGCAAAAATTGCACTATCCCATTATAATAGTGCAATTTTTACACCAAATATCTTTTACCATCTCCAACCATCCTACTTTAAACTTTACACTAAAAAGAATATTCTAAGAATCTTATTTATTATTCTATTTAAAACATATATTTTATCTCATTAAATTTATGTTAATATATTAGCAAAACAAATATGCCTTATATTGTAATACAATTTATATTAAATTAAATAATATGCATTAAATTAAATAATAAATCAAAATACTTTAAAATATAATTAAAAAATTATAATTAAAGACCAAAACACTTGAAAATACAACTGAAATTAAAATACAAATGATCAATGAGCATTTAATTAAAATATAATTATAATTAAAATACAAACACGATGATATATGATCATTTAATTATCTGAATTCGTATATTCATCCCACAAATGATCAATTATGGCATCTCTAAGTGCAATATGAGCTCCTTTATCCTTGATTTTTTTATGTCGCTCGAGAAATTGGTGAAATTTAGTAGTTTCATCCGTCATTTCTACATTCGGGGTAGGCGCTTCCACTGCACCTTGAATCGGCACATCTATATCACGTTCATCATCAATTATCATGTTGTGCATTATTATACATGCAAAAATTATATCATGTAAGTCACTTTTGAAACAAAAGCGAGCCGGTGCAGACACAATTGCAAATCGTGACTGTAGAACTCCAAATGCACGTTCTACATCTTTTCTACACGATTCTTGTCTCATTGCAAGATATTTCTTTTAAGACCACGTGGATCTTGGATAGTTTGCACAAGAGTTGCCCATTTAGGGTAGATACCATCAGCCAAATAATAGCCCATGTTATATTCTTTTCCTTGAATAACATAGTTTGTCAGAGGAGCATACCAAAATATGCATGCTAGATCCAAAGATCATAATCAGCCACGCCCTCGAGAATGATGGTCAGGTGTCCACGTCTTCTGGAATATTGGCCTGCCAATGCAGTTGGACAGTTTTTCTAACGCCAATGCATACAATTTAAACTGCCCAACATACCTGGAAAGCCACGTTGTTTACCAATGTGTAGTAACCTAGCAACGTCAGCAGCAGTAAGTGAACGTAGATACTGGTGTGCAAATACTTCAATAATATTTCGACAAATTTTTTTCATATACTCTATTGCAGTAGACTCTCCTATTCTGATATACTCATCAGTAGCATCAGCAGGTACACCGTATACTAGGATCCGCAATGCAACTGTCATTTTTTGGAAAGTAGATAGTCCAAATCTACTAGTCACATCTCTTCTTTGACGAAAGTAACTGTCATGATTTTTCAAAGCATCAACAATACGAACGAACAAGCTTCAAGACATTCGAAATCGACGCCTAAACGTCGCTTCGTTGAATGTTGGATTTTCAGAAAAATAGTCATTGAATAAATTATGATCAGCGATTTCTCGGTCACGATTGATTACTATATGACCAGGAATTGAGCCTCTACGAGTAGGCGGAGCATGATGGTTGGCGAGTAATTGGTTCACGAAATTTCTATTTCTCCCATATTGCTCTAAAAATATTTCATCATCATCAGAGGAAGAAGATGAGTTAGATGATGATGAATATAATGGACAAACAATATTGAAATTCATTTTGACTTAGGATGAAAAAATTGGATGTGTTTTTTGTTGGATGTTAAACTCACCTAATCCCTTTATAAGATAACAAAAAATAATTAAAAATACAGATAAGATAATATAAAATCTATCAAAATACATCTTGGCCATTCGTTGGATTACCTACAATCTACACCATCCAATAAAAAATATTTATCAAATAATTAAAAAAATATATAAGATAACAGAAAATCTATCAAAATACATCTGGTCATCCGTTGAATTACCTACAATCTACACCATCCAATACATATCTATTTATCAATTAATTAAAAATATAAATAAGATAATAGAAAATCTATGAAAATACATCTTGGTCATTCGTTGGATTACCAACAATCTACACCATCCAATACATATCTATTTATCAAATAATTAAAAATACAGATAAGATAACAGAAAATCTATCAAAATACATCTTGGTCATCCGTTGGATTACCTACAATCTACACCATCCAATATATATCTATCAAAATATCTACCAAAAGATCTATAAATACCACATCTCATGACTTAATTAAAACTCACTCCAGTTTTCTTTCTCCTCCTTTTTCTTTATTAAGTTGAATTATTTTTGAGTTCTCTTTCTCCTCCTTTCTCTTTCATGGCTTCAAAATCTAGAAGTGCTTCTTACACTTGTAAAGAGGACGAACACTTGTGTCATGTTTACCTTGATGTTTCTCAAAACCCAATAACAGGTATCAACCAATCGAAAGATCAATTTTGGAATCGAATTTAGCTAGAGTACAACTCAACAAACCCGATACCATCCAAGAAGAACGGAACTAAAGATCTTTGCAATGTCATATGCAAGTTATCCTCAAAGCGTGTAAAAAATTAAGAGGTTCCATTCGACAGGTTAAAAATTTGAATCGAAGTGGAGCTTCAGAAAAGGACATCGTGAGTATTTTTGTTAACTGTATATGTGTTATTTTTAACATTTGTCTTAACAGTATATATGTTTCTCATTATTTATAATGCAGTATATTCAAGCGAAGAGACTTTTATTACAAGATGAAGATTATAAGAAAGGGTTTAAGTTTGATCATGTATGACCTTTAATGAAAAATATCGAAAAATTTGCACCAAACAAAGGTGATAGTTCGTTACACCAAAATCAGGCAGTACGCCTGAGACGCTTATATCGTCGTCATCTCCTGGGTTATCATCATTTTCTATAAACTTAAGTGATGATAGTCCCGATCCAACTTCATCCAAAAGACCAATTGGGGTCAAAAAAGCAAAATTAAAGCGAAAACAAGATGAAGACGTCGCAGGAGCTGCAGATTTCCTAACACGTAAAACAGATGAAATGGTGGATGTAATGAAAAGGAGAAATGATTTACGGAACTGTGATGAAGATAAAATAATGTTCATGGATATCGACACTATTTCAAATCCAGCTAGGCGAGCATATTTTGAACGTGAACAGACAAGAATTATGCGGAAAAGGGCGGCTGAAGACCAAAACATGCAAGACTCGAATAATACGGATCCGTTTGGACAGTTTTTGAATAATATTGGATCATCCAATGATGATCTATCGGATTATTAAAAATAATGTTAGTTATTGCGTAATTTGTATTAGTATTAATGTTAAAATATCATGTCGTGTGATTTTATCTTAATGTAATGTAATTCCCGTTCTTTATAAATTTTATCTTCAATATTTATAAATTTTCTTCAATATTCATAAATTTTATTAAAAATAATGTTAATAATACAAATAACTTATAATTAAAAATAATGTTAAATTAAATAATACAAGACTTTAAAATAATTAAATACAAGACTTTAAAATAATGCACTAAAATTAAATAATACATTACCAAACAAAAATAAGAGAGGTTTACACTTTACAAATTAATAAAGTAATATTAAACAAATCAAAAAAAGAGAAAAAAGGAAGATAGCGCAGCAATAGTGCTGTGCCAAATTTGGCGTGGAAATCAGTCATCTTCAAAATGGTGCAGAAGATAGTGTGACCGTTGGAGGAAGAATTTACACTAAATTGGTGGGATGGCGTTGAATATCCTTACCGTTGGAGTTGGCCTAAGAATATTTTTTTCGTCAATCATATGCTTATACTAGTACTTTTGTGTTGTAGTGACATATAGCCATATAGGGTAGTAACAACATGGATTGGTCCGAGTGGCAATTTAGTTTGGTCCTTGAGCTATTTATTAGGGTTTAATTTTTGTAACAACACTTGCCAAGTTATATATAGGTGCACTTTAGACTCACTCAAAGAGTAAAAACTAAGCTGGTCCGAATAAATTATTTTATTGACGAAAAAAATACAGTTACACCCGTTTGCCAGCTCCGTAGTAACTCTAGATAAGATAGCTTTAGTCTGAGAAAATATTTAGTAGTTTCGAAACATCACTACACTAATTTATGACTTTTACGACTAATTAGAGGATGCTACATAGATCGAGAAATATTGAAAGGTGCTCCAAAACTAACAGAGCATAGCGCTTTGCATCTTTGATTTTATTTTTCAAACTTTTTGGATCTATTTGAATCCTTATATCATTGTGGAGCATATATCAACGGTTAACGTAGTGATATAAGTCAGTTGACTAGTATTTTCTTAGTATACAAATACCCCACGATATGATATTGTCTCTCCACTTTACAATACAGGACATAAAAAGCACTTGTTACAAAAGAAATATTGCTGAAGTGTTTTAATCGGTAAGTGAAATGATATTCTTTTTGTCCCAAAAAGACTATCTTTTAAAAGTGAAACAATAATTATTTTTTAAAAGTGAAACAATAATTATTTTGTTTTCTTACTATCCCCTCATTAAACTTGATTTTTTTTGCTTTATGACCTAGTATTAATTAAGTAGCAGCAAAAAATAATGCTATGATTGATAGGGATCCCTATTTTAAAAAAATAGTGCACAACATATGCTAGTTAATTTTTTGGGCCTGTATACCTTATAATTTAATGTCTGATTTATGCTTGATTTTAGATTTTGACTTTTGTTTTTGTACTGATTGAAGAAAAAAAAAAAAGATAGAGAAAGTTGTGGGACCAAAGAGATAAAGAGCCCGTTTGGTGCAGCGTTTACAAAATATAGTGTTTTAAAAACACATCGTTTTAAAAAACGCAGTGTTTTAAAAATGCAGGTCTTTCCTTATAAATACGTTTGGGATATCACTTCAATACGCAGCTTAGTAGCGTTTTGGAAAAAAAGTTGGGAATTTCAGCGTTTTAAAACGCAGCTGTGTTTTGAAAACGTTGCTTTTTCTGCCGCAGTATTGAAACACAATTTTTGCAAATAAGCTGCGTTTTATCCCTGCATTTTGGCCAAAATACTTGACCAAACGGGCTAAAAGTGTAAAACCACCAAAATAAGGCCATATATCACAAGGTAAACATGACCAAGATATCCTCAAACTCGAAGGCTTAAGAATAATTCTCAAGGTACGATCGGACGCTAATAGCAGACACCTTTCCGTAGAAAGTTTTCTACGTACATAAAGGCTTGAAACCGATACCTCTTATTTAAGTGATCAAAACCCCTTCAACTTAGATCAAACCTTGTTGATATCACTCATGTTAAAGAAAAACTCATAAAATCAAATATATTTTTTTAATTTGTCAAAAATTAATTAATACACTTATTTTGAAATGCATAGAGTACATATTATCCATTCATTTTTGCATGAACTCTGTCAATTCTGGTAACAAAATGCTAGAATCAATTTATCTAACAAGAGGATTCTAAATATAATTCCCACTCATTTTTTGGGGGACGTACGCGTGACCATTGCTATTTGCATCCCAAATAAAATAAAATAAATAAATAAGGAAGAAAGGAAATAGTCAAATTTTAATTTTATCAAAATTTAATTGATCAATTTTTAATTAATATTTTACTTAATTGTAGAGAAGAAGCTTATAACCTTTGTAAACGCCATTAACAGTATAATAAATCTCATATTTCATACTCCCTCCGTTCCACTCAAAAAGTCCATATTTGAAAAGTTTAATAATTAAGAGATATATAAGTAGTATTAAAGTTGAACATAATTACAAAAATATTTAATCATTATCAAGAAGTTTTATATGTAGAGGGTAAAGTTAAAAGATTTATGGAGATTGTAATCATAATTTGTTTAAAGTCCACTCTTTAAGTGTGAAATATTTTAAAATATAATAGTGAACTCTTTACCTGAAACGGAAGAAATATTTTGTAAAAACAAGTAAGTCTGACACCAAAATTTATTTTAAAAATAGGGTCCCATTGGTACCAGACCAATAATTATCCGATAATGCTTTTAATGCTTCATTTTGCAACTAGAGCACTCTATAACACATACGATATAAAATTGTTTTGTACATGTGAAATAATATTGATTGCAATATCATGATGCTAAATGGAGTGCTAATAATATTTTGGGCGAATTCCACAAATGATCCCTGTACTTTTTGGGTTTTTTGTGATTGGTCTCTGTACTGAAATTTAAAAAAATTAAATCCTTGTACTTTTCAATTTTTTTGCAAATGGTTCTTCCGTCCAATTTCATCCATTTTCTGTCGTTAAGTTTGAACATGTGCCTCGCACGTGTATTTTTCCAAGGTTAATATAGTTATTTCCATTTAAAAAGTACAGGGACCATTTATAAAAAATTAAAAAGAAACTAATGTGTTTTTTTAAGAAAAAATATAGATATTTTATAAATAAATATATCAAGAATAAGAGCAATATGTGCACCTAAAATATAAATATTTTATAATTTTTTTTACTTTTTCTTAAATTTTTTTAAAAACATTAGTTTTTTTTTTTTACTTTTAATTTTTTTTTACAAATGGTTCATGTACTTTTAAAATGAAAATGACTATATTACCCTTGAAAAAATACACGTGCGAGGAAAATGTTCAAACTTAACAAAAAAAAATGAATGAAAGGACCAATCCCACAAAAGGATTAGTACAAGGACCATTTAAGTCACAAAAGGACCAATCACAAAAAATCCAAAAGTACAGGAACCATTTGTGATGTTTGCCCTAATATTTTTCATAATCACCTTCCGTTAATCTGCTTTCATATAAAGGCTCCGAACAACTGTTCCATCTTTTAATTTGGGATGGAAGAACTATATTATTGATAATTTGTTTACCTTTTTTTTTTTTTTTTTTTTGTCTCTTTATTTTAGATGATTTTTAAAGAATTGTTGATTTGTATATTTCTCTGCGCTTTTATGGAGAATATTGAAAAAAAAATTCATGATTAAAAAGTTGTTGCCTATAATAGATATTACAAAATACAGGAGTATAAAGCACGAGTATTCTTTCCACTTTCGATCATGAAGAATTCTCAAAATAAAAATTGCTATTTCAAAAATATCCATAAAGCATCAATTGTTGGTGAGACGGACAGCCGGAGCAGCATCTAGCTAAAATGTTGGGCAGCCGTTGTGCTATGTCCTTTATGGCCGGCCTATATGAGTTGTAGTATATATTTGTTCACAGACTAAGGTAAAAACATTCTGCCAATCAAGCAATTACTGGATCACATCATTGTACCTTTTGTTTAAATGATTATACATCCGGATAAGTTAAATATGTGCTTGGACAACAGCGAAGCGAGTTATTCGAGAACAACTTGTATTTTTGATTTGAACATAACATAGCATAGCACACGGGATATTAATGTTCAAGTTTAGACGTACCAAACTAGAAGTGCCTGTGAAATGGTGGATGGAACCACAATGTATATATACATTGCTCATTTCTTATGCTACAACAAAGGCACTAGAGGTGCCTGTGAAATGGTGGATGGAACCAAAAAGCCGTTTTGAGGCACCAAAATGCTGTATTCTGTACACACCTGGTAAAGCCGACTTGGGAATCTGCCACTCTATAGTTGCATAACTTCTCGTGCTGAGCTTTGTTGGCCTCGACCACATAAATTTCAAGCAGAAATCATCATCGTCGTAGGCTGGGACCCAAGTCTCCTTGCCCTGCAAAATCTCAACCAGTGCATAGGTGCCTTCAGTCATAAGGTCATTCCTTGGGCAAGCGGACCAGAAAACAACTTTAACAGTGTCTCCCCTCTTGAAATTGGAATTTGAAGGAACGTCAGTTTTAACATCACCAAAGCTCACACCACGAGGGGTTGCATCCATGACGACCGGTAAAAGTAGGCTAATTTGCTTATCGAGCAGATCTGGAGGTTGTGGGCCCGGTTTGAGCAGTTGCCCAGTAATTAGAGATGCTGCTAGTTTCTTGAATTCTTGTATGTATGCATCGAGGGTATGTGGACCATAGAGAGTGGAAGCTCCCTAACAATCAAAATTGTAAAATACCCATTAGAAAAGATTAATAACAATGGAAGATGGTATGCAAAATCTTGACCCAAAAACATCTGTGGAGAAGGTCAAAGGCATAGTCAAACCTCGTATCTTTGAACCTGGTATTCTTCAAAAGTGGTCACGTACTGTGAATATGTATTTGTGAGCCCCGCAATAACAACATGGACATTGCTATCAAATTCTCCATTATCTCCAGAAGTAAGGACCGTCTTAACAGCGTCACGGAGGCGCCTACCAGCCATGGTAGAGAATTCTGTGAAAAACAGAAGCCAGTATAAAGGAAAGGTGGAAACAGCCACGTTTCAGTTCTGAGAGCAGCAAATATTAAGAAATTCAACATGGGCAGTATTTACCTCCAGGTACGCTGAGAATAACAAGTTGCCCAATTTGCAAAATCTGAACTGGGAGTACTGAAGGCTGCATTAAACATGATGTAATTATCTCTAAGTCAGTCTGCTACTTAAACGAAGCCTAAACGCCAATACGAATTGCAACTCACCGCCCAGTCGTAGGGTTCCTTCATTTCACCAGTATCAATGAGAATGGGCTTTGGATGCTGACAATTGACCTGCTCCTGTTCGGGTTTTTTCAGGAAGCTCCCCACAAGCTTCCAGAAGGCATTGCCCTGTAACGTTTTAGAAAATTAAAATTGTAAGGATTAAAGCATTCGAGAAGCTCATCCTAAAGATATTAACTCTAACCTTGTCATCTCCTTGTTGGAAGTCAAATGCTCCAGGCCCATCCGTAGTTCCGGCAGCAAAACCAAAGCCCATGGCAGCCGGGCATGTCCTCACTGTTTCATAGATCCCTCCAGCTTTAGAGATCTGCACCTCAAGATTCGAGAAATCTACGTAGACATGTCGAGACCTAACCTTCCCTTTCACTTGCTTCGATGCTTCTTTAAATAGTTCCGCAGCTTTTCTAAATTGCCTTTCACCAATAACGCGTGTGCTTTCAAATTCATCTGGGTAACTGCCATATGGCATTAAGTTTTTAAATTTACTTGGTATCAAATATTCAAACAAAGCAAAATATTTGGGAAAGTATGAAGTATGTACCCAGGGCCACGACCATAGCACAGTTCATTTTTACCATTGCAGGTGCTATGATTGAATTCACAAGGCAGCCCAGTGTCAATGCAAAATGCACCAAGAACATTTGGGCTTACATCGCCACAATTTGATTGGCAGAATGCTGATACAAATTGTGGCCTGTCAGCCTGCCTAAGGGCGCTCCTCACTCGTCTTGTAACACTTGAGATTCTTGTCACGGGTTTTCCTGGAAAAGACTGGAAAGTGGAAGCAATTTCCATCAACTCTTTACCTGTGACAGATAGATACATTAGCATTGCACAATCAATATCTTTTTTCTTATTCCACAAAAAGTAACTCAATAGAGAACACCAACCAAACCACCTTAGCCCTCCCATTGGCATCCGCAAAAAGTGGACCGACCAAACCCAATTTGGCCGCTTTAAGGAGTGTTTTCAATACCCGGCGGGTTTAGGGCCTTTGGCTAGGTCTGGGAAATGGTCTAATACAACCACAACTGCATAAGTATATATGACACTTTTGCCCATAAAGTTGTGACATTATGTAAAATATCCCCATATCTACTCAACTCAATTTAGCCTTTGTCCCAATTACTTGGGATTATCTACAAGAATCCTTTTTCGCCATTCAGTGTGGTCCAATGCAAGGTTATCACACAAGCCAGACTCATTCATTCCCTTTTTTATTACAGATGTCCATGTTAGAGTAGATAGGGCCTTTTCAGTTTTCGTTTTGGGCTCAAGGGAAGAAGCAGGTTCGCGGGGTCGGACTGGTATGGGAATTGGGGTGGGGGTGGGGAGACAGATTTGGGAAGGGATTATCCCAAGCAGAATCCGACCTGTTGCCATCCCTAACCTCAGAAGTACATGAAACTAATAGTAGTAGGTCAAAACAGTTTTGATTCAATTACTGATGTTGTGCAGTTGCATAAAACAAAGGTAGCTTACGGTCGTTATGAAGGCCAGGAATTATGCTTGAAATTCTTCGAGGTATAATTGCTACTCCAGAATCATTGACTAACAGACTGTCAGAACCTTCTTTGACATCTCTTTCATACCAATCCTCCATAAATCGTGCAGCAGCCCCTTTATTGTCGCCACTAATCAGAGAGTTTGTCCGGCTCATTGAAGTTCCATGAGTCGCAAACCAATTAAAGCTGCCCACTGGGCCCCACTCATCATCTACAAATTTTATGAGTGTCATCTCTTTGTCAACATCATAACTATACTTCTCCCTCTCAGCGGCGGGATTGTTAAGATAAGCACTGGGACTACGGTTTACACCAGCATCTAAGAGCTCTCCTGGAGAGTGATGAATCAAGTTAAATTAGCTCCAAAATAAAAGAAAGGTATCAATTAAACGATAATTGAATTGCCTTACCACTATTCACCAAGATAGAACCAGGACGAAGATTCTCATGAGCTTGCACAATGCTTTTCTCGATGCCGTCAACAAGGACATTGAATGATTGGTGTACAAAACCAAGAGATGTTACAATATATACAATATATTGAAGATAGCCTCCAGGTCCAGCATGAGTATGAATTCCACTGATTGCAACATTCTGTTCATTATAGAGGTTACCATACCTTCATAGAAGAAACAAAAAAACACAAATCAATCAAACATGTATTGTACATCAAAGTCAAAATTTCAGATGAAAGATAAATACTTTGGAGATATCTACCTTGCCTTCAATCTTTCCATAACTTTTATTGTAACAAGTTGCGAGGCCATGCAAGCATCAAGGTTAACAAATGCTACACGGTTCCCATCAGGTTCAGCTACAATAAACGTACGAGCCCGCAACCTGAAGTGAACTCCAGAGGCTATTTGTTCCATATTGGCATATCCCATCATATTGACATCTGCAGCAGGCCCTGTTATATCGTAACTTCCAAGGCCAATCATGTATGAAGATTCAGAGACAGCCGGTCCACAGGTTACTAGTATGAGTAGCAGGAACACCCAAAACATCATTGTTGTAGACGGTCCTTGTTCAAAACCACAAGAAAAAGAAATCATCTTCATACTTTCTTCATATAAATCTTTCCATCCTATGCCGAGAAAAAAATAGAAAAGGTATTTGATGTGAGAAAGGCAACAATGAATACAGTTGTCAATATAAAGGAAACTATATTTCCCCACATTTTAATACCAACTACGAAAAGTAAAAATTCAGAGATTTTTGTGCGAAAATTAAATTTTTTGTATACCAAAAATAAAAAATGTCCTCTTTGGATCAATTACATCAACAAAATACAATCTACAGGACATCATAAGTTTGATACAACTTGCACTAAAACACTCATGAAACTAACGAGAAAAAAAAAAAACAATGTTATGATAAAAGGATTTTCCAGTCTAAAGCACAAGCATGAAAACCAAATCAAAATAGAAGTGCAGAATCAGCTGAATACCTCCAAAAGTAAAGATAAAAAGGAGAGAAAACAGATACACCCAGGCCCCGGTTTTGAGGGTGTTCAAGGTGATACATGGAACAGGGCCTCAAAATTTGGGGGCCCCAAATCTTACACATATGTGTATTATTATATATATATATATATATATATATATATATATATTTATTTCTATCTCTCTAAAATATCTCACGAACTCTCAGCTTTTCTCTCTCTCAATACTGCCGTACTCCTCATCGTCCCCGAAACCGACGGCTCAACTCCTCTTCGGCTTTTCCGCCTCCATTAATCTCGCATCAGCAACGGACAAATTTTGCTCCATCAAATATCAATTATATAATCAATCAAGTAATTGACCATGAGCAATAAGCAAACTAGCAAAGCAAGCTGCAAGCCCCCGATCACTATGCGTTCTACCCAAAAATCAAAGACTCAAAATAAATCACAAATTGAAAAATTTTCTTCACTTCTCCATCAATTCAATTCCAAATTGGGTTGCTGGTGCGGTGCTACCTGGGTTCAACGAATTCGGACCAGACCAAAAATCCTCGTCTCCTCCTTCAATGACGATTCCTACTCCTACATTTGGTCAATCCTAAATCCTAATTTTATGTCAATTATGTTCTTCTTCTCCATTTCAATTTTGTTATTCTCTAATCTCGATTACAGAATGATTTTCGTTTTCATTAGATGTAATTCCGTAAATTTGCAATTCAATGGATTATGGAGATTATGTGGCTACCCTGTAATTCTATGCTCATTGCTCATTTTAGTTGTGTTATGACTTATGAGAGTAATTAGTTATAATTTTCTCTTGATTGAATATTTTCCTTTTCCTACTTCAATTGCTTAATCGTCGGGCTTCTTCCACCCTAGCTGGGGAGAATTTGGAATAATTGATAAATGATAAACCAAGTTATTTCGCTCCTTTCATAGCTACTTAAAATTTGATTATGGCGCGTTATTTTTAATATTGCATTGTTGTTGCTTTTCAGTCTTCTCTACATTTGTGGCATTTGTCTTTAGGCCGAATTTTTTTAGTTATGACTCCTAAAATTAGGAAATATGAATCTCGCTATGAAAAGCGTAAAAGAAAAAAAGAATTGAAGTGTTAGCACAATCTCAAGGAGGAGCCAATGATAAGTTTATTATAAGAGAATCACAACTTCCTTCTGAAAATGAAAATCAAAATGTTGGAATCACAAATTTTTTATTTTCATCTTTTGGTAATTATCTTTTATTAAATTTAGGGCCTAATTTTAAATTTAAGACAGGGCCCTCAAAATGTCAGGACCGGCCATATACCCATGTTCCAATAAAAAAAGTCAAACTTTCTAAGAGGTACAAAATACTCTTGGAAGTAGGCATACAAAGAAAAGTATGCATTGTATTCAACTTGTTTTATTTCATTTCATGTACGAGGGATAAAGTAAGAAACGTTGTGGAAATTGTTTTGTGTTCAGATAGTTTATTTGAGTGGAAAATCCCGGGAAAGAAAGAAAAACTCTTCAAGTGGAACACAGGCAATAGAGTAGCTAACTATTGAATAATTCGTCCGGTTCACTCAAAGAATCATACTTTCCTTTCTGAGATATACCCTTTACAATCTCCTTGCTAAAGATAAAGCATACTATACCCATCATGTTTGTAACTTTACCACTCGTAGATGAAACAAACATGAGGACACAAAACAAAAATGTTTGTAATAGCAGCAACTTGAAATGGTAGTCATGTTTATCGTATATACTCCCTCCATTCCGATCAAAAACTATCTTCTTCGATTTGGGAAGTTTCACTTAAAAAATCCACTTTTGAAAATTATGTCTACAATCTCCCTTACCTTTCAACTCAACCCTTAACATGTCATATAAACTATCTTGGGTATGCATAAATATTTTTATAATTATGACCAACCACGATGATACTAATTGTAATAATTACTCCCCCGTTCCATCCAAAGAGTTCATGTTTGAAAATTTTAATTATTAAGAGATATATTAGTGGCATTAGATTTGATCATAATTACAAAAATAATTAAGTACAACCAAGATGATTACAACACAAGTGGAGGGTAAAGATGAAATATTATGAAAATTGTAGGCATAATTTTTTGAAAGTGACTATTTGAGTGAAAGATCTCAAAATAGTATAGTGGATTCTTCGTTTGGACTGAGGGAGTATTAGATTTCTTAAAGCGGACTCTTTGATCGGAATGGAAGGAATGTTTAGCTTTTCAAATAGGGACTCTTTGAGACTTTGTGCAGTACCGGAGTTTCCACCCAAACCCTATTACGATATTAAGAAAAGTAGAACAGATCAGAATGTTCATACAAATGAGCTCAAACCCACAACCAAAAAAGGAGTAAAGATTAGACTAATTTGCTATTTGAATGATAATTTCAAGAGCAAATGGACCAAATCCTCCACGAACATTCATGCACAGACACATCCACACATATTCAAGGTTTCAGTTTTCACTCCTAATTGAATACCAGATAGCGAAACTACAATTACAATTATTTACAGAACAGAAATCAACAATTATCTGCGAATGAATTCACATAGAAACATCGATTGGAGTGATGCGTGCGCGCGCGTACCTGTAGAACAAAGAACATTAGGAGTTGTGATGAGGGTTCGACCGATGTTGACCAGGAACAACCTATGTGAGAGTTTGCTAGTGTTTTATGGCTGTCTGTAACCTAAACGTACACGGAGTTGTATGTATAGGTGAGAGTCTTCCCACGGAGAAATCGATTCGTGGTTGTAATTTCTTGCATTGATGTCAGATGGAGACTCGTAAATGGTGGCCGATGTGAGTTATTGTTGATTGTACCTCCTGCATCGACATTTGTACCACAATGTATTTTTTTTTCTTGTGCCTTTTTCAAATTTTCTTTTGCAATATTGGTATAGAATGTTTTGATTTGCTTTCACTCCCATCTTTTACAGTACCGATGTATCATACTCTCTCGACCAGGTAGGTCATCAAAAAGACTGTTAAATCTTTCCGAAGTGTGAGAAGGGTGGCAGGCGCTCTCTCTCAAGCTAGGCTTGGACTACCCACTCTGGCCTTTTTTTCTACATCAGGGACGGTCCGGCACGGCACATCGAGCTTCTTTTATTGCCCTTATTCTGCACTCTAAGGCGCCCCCTTACTGTACTGAGAAAGAGCTCAATTCTTTGATTGCGCGAGATTGGGGAAAAAGACAATTAAAGTGGGATTAAAAAATAAACGTAAAATAATAAAAGTATTTTTTTAAAAAAAATTAAACAAAATAATTATTTTGTAACGGATTAAAAAAGAAAGAAAGACAATAATTTAAAAACGCTAGAAGTATTATGGTACTAAAACAAAAAGGAAAAGACAAACTTCCATAAAAAAATATATATAATGTACAACCAATGTGCATGGGGTACAATATTTATTGCATTACTTTAGTAATATTTATAAAATGCTCCAAAATTCACAGTGACGGTAAGAAGTAATTAGAATAGACTCCTTTTAAGGCTTCATTAATGAGTACATAAAAATGTCGTCAATGAACACAAATATATAATTCTAGTAATAATCTAAATATCTTCTTCCTTCAAACTGGTTCTCATGAGGTTGTTGATGTATTCAAAATTAATCTCGAGTTCAGCGAAGCTCTCAATATGTCATGCGCCTGTGTAATACCATAGATCCTCCTATGTTTGTCTTGTGTATCATATCGTATCGTTATCACGTTGAGAATATTAGTTGGACTTGATTAAACAATATGTTGATTGATTTACACATTAATTTCATGTGATTAAAATGCTTTGGTTGTGATTTAATTCTTGTTCATCATTCATAATTAGAATGTATTTTATTCTAAGCCTTGTTACATATGTTTGAATAAGTTTCAAGTATGTTTTAAACTTGGTTGGAGGTAGGATTTATGTTAGAATCATTTGGGAACCTTTTAGAACCATTTTGGAGTCAAATTGGAGCATTTTACCAAGAATCTGAGAATCTGGAGGCAAAGCGATCGCTCAAGAAGGTGCCTAGGCGATCGCCTTGTAGCAAGAAATCAAGATAGATAATCTGGCCACAAAGCAATGGCTTTGGCAAAGACCAGGGCGATCGCCCTGTGGCCAGAATGTTAGTCCCAGTTCTCTTTGTCCTTTTTAACTTAAAATTTTCCATGGCTATAAGAAGGCCACGTCTCCAAAACGTGAATCAGGCTTTACTCCACCTTTTCTACCTCTTGGAGAGTAGCAAAGATTTCTCCATTTAACCAAGACTTCCATGAAAGCTTAAGAGAGTTAGTGTGTTCAAGATAAAGTGAGATCACTGTGTGTTGAGCATTTCTTCAAGATCCAACCATCAAATCTTACATGCAAGACCACCATTGAGTTGCTAAGGACTAGGAGGAGACCAAGATAGAAGGCTTTGATTGTGATTTTATTAGTTTGATTTCCCATTTCAAGTAAGTTACTAACCCCCTTTTTGTATGCTTTAGGATTTCTTACATGTTAGTACATAAATACAAATGTTAGACTTGTTAAAGATGATAGTTTCATATCTAATTGCTATGTTGGTATGTGAGAACCATATGTATGATATTTGCTTGGTTTGAAATGGGTTGCATGTATGATTGTTGGAGTATCAACCTTGGAATTGAATTAAGAAGACAAGATGAGACTTAAATTGGAAAATTTCACCTAAAGCAATAATACCCAAATTTTGAGAAGTATGTTAATGACTCAAGAAATTTAGTATTTGAAGAAAATAATATCTACCGAATAACATGTTAAAATTTACACGAATTAGAGTTCGTTTGCTATAGAATTTAGCCCTCTGATTATTTGGTACTTGTAAAATAAAAACTCCGATTATAATCGTAAGGTGGCATCTAATTAATTTAGCAAGCCGTTTATTCGAACTTGTGTAGTTTGGGATGTCCGTTTAACAGAATTAGCAACTCCTGAGAGTTGTTTACACGTATATATATATTAAAATACGAAATGTTAGAGACTAGTACGACAATCTCGATGTGATGAACGATTATTCGTTAATTTTGAGATTTAACTACAAAACTATATGATTTGGGATAAGTGTACTTGAGGGCACTTGTGCTTATAAGAATGGTACCGTTATGATTCTATCGTCGTTGTAAGTGTAGTATTTCGCACTTGATGTTCATAAATTAAATAAGTACTCTTGATGTGGTTGTGCTTGAGAACTAAATGAGTAATCTCAACATGGGAGTATGAATAGACTAAATGAGTAGTTTTAAGGTGTGTTTGTTTGGGAATCAAATGTGTACCTCAACGTGTTGTTGTTTATAGACTAAATATGTGGTCTAGTTGTTCTTGAGAAGTACTTGCAAACATGTACTTGTATAACTATGTGATTCAAGACTAAATATGTGATTTTGAGATGTTGATTAGTTACTTCAAAAATGTGTTTAGTAATGTATTAAGGTAGGATCATTGACCTCCTTGGTTGGGATAAGGTCCACTACTTTTGAACCTTATTGTTCGTTATGTTACTAGTAAATATCTACTTGTGCATCGTTTGGAAGTCCAAATGATATACATGATTTGAGTCGGCAATGCGACGACACATAGCCTTCGTGGTAAGTGATTGCTATGGGTCGCCTCATTGGTTCCCTTTTTCTTCACTATCGACCCTAGTGGGAAGTGGTCCCATTGTTATAAGCAATACGCGTAACTATGGCAACCAACAGTATTTTCCTCACTAAATAGACGGTGAGATGTAACAACAGTATTTTCCTCACTATGAAATCAAGTGAGAAGTAACGATGGTATCTTTCCTCGCTAAGTAGAATAGCGAGATGTAACGACAATTTATATAGTGAGTTCAGTATGATTCCGAGCACGAGACCCGGTTCGGCGACAACGTGAGATGTGTAAATTAAAGCAACAGCAGCACAGTCAGACAGACAACAACTATATCCTTTTAAATGTAGTTATTTACGTGCACTTACGTGATCATCACCGTGCTACGTGGTATATGTGATTTATGTGCCTATGATTATGTGGAACATGTTTATAGTTTGGTATACTTATAAATGATGCCATGTTACAGTTTTATGAATGAACATTATGCCATGTCATATAGTTGCATTTAGTAACTAACTGTGTCTTTATGACTCATCTCGTTTATTGTTCATATATTTTTTCCTTAGATCCGAGCCAACCAGGAAGTCACCGGTGAGGTCGGCGAGATCGCAGATAGTTAGCAGGTTGTCTTGTTGGTTTAGTAGCTCGTGGAGCTTGTTTATAGTTGTAGTTGTTTTATTTTGGTAAGGACGAATAGTTATGTAAAGTTATGTAAACTTTAGTTTGGGTAATATTCCTGCGTTGTAACTCTTTATTCTTTTAGATGCCGACATATGTATGTCGTGCTCGTGTTTATAGTTTCGTAATAGTTCGTTTCCTTCCCGAGCATGTTTTAGCTCGTGGATTATAATTGTTCTCGGCATGTTATGACGTGGAGGTTGTTGTTATTTATTTTCCCGAGTTTTAGACTCGTGGTTGTGTTAGTTGGGTTTCGTTGTGTCGCCGATGAATTGTTTTAATTTTATCGGGTTTAGCCATTAATGTTATCTAGTAAGTATGGTGGTTACGCCACGTTTTTGTTAGTGTTTGTTTGTTTGGCGCACCGACCTTGGGATTTTGTATAGAGATCCGGTCGGGGCATCACGCACTTAAAAAAGATGGAAAATAAACGGTCGTAACATTATATATATTATTGGATTAAAGTTGTTAGAAATCGGGCAACACTTGGATTCATATTCCGCGTAGAGGAAAAATTCAGTATTTTTCCCTCTCGTACCTATCTAATCTTTATTAAGATAATTAAGTTCAACTCAGAGTGTGTGTGTGTGTGGAATTGTGGTGGTGGTGGTTAGCTTATCAATGAACTTCCCCCGAAGCATGTTGGGATAGCTGTGCATCTATATATGAGAAAAAAAACAATGCTTTCATGAACTGCATTTTGGCTTACCTTCTCGGAGTCAATGGTCACCACCTTGACCTCGACATCACCAAGTGGAACATTTAACTTGTGGAGTTTAGAAATCATTGAAGAAGATGATGACGGTGTCACAACCAAATCATCTGTTACCATGAACGTTGTAACTCGTGACAAATCCACCGATCCCCTTGTTCCAGTGTCTAGTTGCTTTGGGTCTAGCAAGGATACTTGAAAATCTCCTCCCTTAGAGTACTCTGTCTTGTTATTGATAGTAATCAAATTATAATGGTACACCGCACCAACAATTGTATTGTGCCAGTAAAATCTGGGACTGCTTACTTCATCAATATGCAGAATTTGATTCTTGCAAAGAAAGCTCATGAGCTTTTGGCAAATTAGCATTGCCTTGATATCTTCGATCTCAAGTATCTTCCCATAATCAAGCTTGAAATACTATTGTACAGGTTATTCAAGCTTTCCAAAGAAAAGTTACCACCAAACAAACTTAACACCCTCCCTAGTGGGATGGTGAGGAAGATGAATAGAAAATTGATAAAATCCTCCTCCACTTGAGCATATAATACTTTCTTCTTTGATTTTTGCACAAGGACTTTCACTGTCATCTCCGTACGCTAGTTTTCTCATAAACCACCCGAGACAAAGCCGAGCAACTTGAGCTAGAGTGTCTTGGGTTCAAGATGAGGTGGCTTTTCGGTAGAACCGATTTGTCAAAGGGGTCTTGGTGACAAATGACCACTTGAGCAGTTTCAAAATCTGAACAAAACATATAAGAATTAATACAACTTGTCTTCAGAATGCTTTTTATTGTAGAAATCTTACAAACCCATAAAGAATTATAAGTGAATAGTATTATATTAAGAGAATTTACTAATACTTTACACAAAAGAGAATGAGCAAAAGTTACCTCTTCCGAGCCAAAACTGCGAGTAATTTCCTGAAGCACATTCACATCTTGGATTCCAAGATGATTGAGGAGTTCAATACTTGTTTCCAACGAGTTAGGCATTACATGCAAATCATCAATAATAATGAAAGACGCCAAACTACTAACAAAGACTCCATCCTCATTATTACTAGCACTAACAACATTCGGCTCCTCTGGATCCACCTCTTTGTTCATTAACTTCCCACAAGTACATCTTGCAGGATTGCAAGTGCTTAGAAAGGTGTCAGCTAAATGCAAACCTTCATGTACTTAGTTGGCTCAATGGCATCTACACTGACAACGAGCTTCTGACAATAAGCTTCGGATGAATTCCTAGGATTAAGCAGCATATCCTTGCATATCTTGGTGGAAAAATGCTTAGTCTCAAGATTTCTAACAGATTCATATAGCGATTTCAAGCTTAGAACTCCACGGATGAGACTCAAAATTCTCTCGCAAGGGTCGATGATTGTTCCCAAGGCCAATGTCCGAAGCTTAATAGAATGTCAATGAATTCTTTTACGCTCGGCAAATAAAACTCTCGATTCTCTTTGTCCAAAAAGAATTTTATGACAACTTTTTCTACTCGAAGCCATTTTTTCTGCTATGGTTATCATGAACCGACCATTGATTGTTGAATTATTTATATACCACGATGTTGGACTTGAAGAGTCGTCGTTATTTAGACTTTCATGATTAATATACACCACCCTTTCCTCCAAAATTCTTTTCGGTGGTTATTTGACAATCATGCATGCACCATTCATGAACCTCAAAAGTGACCTTTAATTGCAAACCAAGCTTTATTTGCCCAAACGGTAGAGAACAACTTTTTGGTTCTTAGTTCTTAGGGCCGGCTTGTTATGTCATACTAATTAACTTCCAAGGCCAATCAATAATGTCGACTCGGAGATAGTGTCGTCGGTTTAATAGTATGTATTCGAAGATACACCAAAACCTATTAGTTGTAGTCTCGTCAATGGTCGTTGTACAACGACGGTACCACGAGATAGACAACAATGAGTAACAACTACTAGTAGCTAAAAAAAATAGTAACAATGTGTACAAATTTACACATATGAATCAATTGGAGAATCATATGTTCAGTTCTAATTCTTCGATTGATGTCATAGGGAGGCCCTTAGTAACCCTGCCCATAGTAAGACATTGTGACTTGTATAAAAGAAGTGTCTGCTTTGTTACTTACTATTTACTAAGATAATATCTATGTGTTGAAGAAAATACTTTAGCTACTAGTATAAAAGAAGCTACTGGCAAAGTTTAACCTATTAAACTTGTGGCCCGGGAATCCTTAATTGTCCCGATCCAGTTCGATAAATATACAATCATGGACGGAGGGCATTACTTTATTTTGTGTAATCAAACATTGCTTGATTATTGACAAAAAACGATTTTTCATTCTAGGAGCAAGATAATATTGGTCTCGACAACGACGTTCCACTATCGTGCAGTCATGCACAGTCTACATAAGGGATCCAATTGTTCGAGATAAGCCAGAGTTTGACACATTGCTTGAGAATGAGTAGTTTTTTATGCAACCGTGATTTCTTTGTATACTTTGTAGGGTTGCTGTTGAGAACTTGTGTCAGATTAATGAGATATCATCGTTCATTGTTTGTCTTCTTGATAGCAACTCTAGAGGAGGCGAGCAGTAACCCAACTGTACATCAATACAATTCTGTATAACAATGTATTTTAAATTTGGATTGAGCATAGATCAAAGGATTAGTGTAGAGGAAAAGGCTTAGCCCACCTACATGTGGTCGTAATTTCTCACGAAAAATAAAGGAATTTCAAGGAAAAAATGAATTCTAATAATTGTCTCTATAGTAATGATCAACCGCTACAAATACAATCTTACCTACCATATTTACATACGAATTAATAAGGAAAAATCCCCCCAAAACTCTAACTTGTTCTTTACTCAACCAATCATATGTATAACTGGTATTCTCTACCCCCCCAAACAAAAAAGGAGTTCGTAAACAAGGCACAGAGAGAGAGAGAGATCTAGAGAGAATGGAGGCAAATAGTATATGGGGAAATTTTTGCCTTCTATCTAGGCTTTGCAGATCGTCTCATGGAGGTAGTAGTGGTGTTGCCATTGGTGGCACTGGCACGGTTCGACGGAGTTTTTGTTCTTCTATCCAACAACCTCCCGCAAAACAAGAAAAAACCACCACAACGACAGCCATCGATCGATGCAGCATCATTAGGTAGCCCTGCTCTTGGAAGAAAAACAACGTCCCCATGGCTAATGGTGCCACCAGCAGTTATTGATGACCACCAACTTAAATCCAAAGAAGAAACTGACATGAATTTCTACTCGTTCTTCAGGTTTGGTGAGAATAAGGTGATCAAAGTGAAAAAAGTCCCCAATTTACCTCATGACGGTGCTCGTTGCGTTGGTTCCTCTCATGGCTGGTGATAAATGAGTATTTTACTCATTTATTGGGTATGTTTCGAGTTTAAACTTTGCTACTTCTCAAAATTTTGTTATCTAATATGAGTTCTAGTGTTATTTTAGAGTTTCAGGAAATTGTGGAGACTTTTGTGCAAATTGGAGGCCATTGGGATTGATTTTGAGAATGCAAGGGCTTCTGAGTAATTTTTAAAACTTTTGGGGGCAGCGCCTTAGCGTCAAGACGAATTTATGAAAATAATCCAGAAACTGCAGCGCTGAAACTAGCGTCTTAGTGCCCTGCGCCCTAGCGTGACGCTAACTTCTGACACGTCTTGGCCGAAATTTTAGAGTTTTGTTTTTAGAGTTTTGTTTTCCTTTTCCTTGGAGGCTTTTTGATGTGATTCCAAGATCATGACAAAGCGGAACCAACCAAGAATGCGGATTGAAAACAGAAACAACGAATTAAAACGACAAGATAGGGAGCTTCCCTCAACCCTAGGGCGGATTTAATTCCTAGAACCTTGGGGTGCAACCTTAACCCAATTGATTAGGAACCAAGATCACGACAAGCTTGCAGCTCAACAAACTTGATAAGTTCAAGGGTTGAAAATTTTAGAAATCTCTCAAAAGCTCACAATATTGTGAAAACTTAATTCAATTTAATAATAATCAATGTTAAAATTTTACAATGAAAGAGGAGCCTTTATATAGGCTTACAAACCTAATACTTGAAGGAAATAGAATCCTAAAATAAAAAGAAACAATTAAGAATTACCTAAACTATGTAGGAAACAACTAAGTAAGTTACCTAGGTTAATTAGGAACAATAACAAACCAAAATAAGGAAAATACTCTCAATCCCGATTTTCTAAAAGGCCTTATTTTAAAAAGTGCATTGTGGCCCCTAAAAGTCATTCATTTAGTATTAAAAAGCTCCCAAAGTCATCCTTGAACTTATGGGCTCACTTTTTAAGGCTTTTTCTCTCAAAAATTGTCATTTAGGCCCTCGAACGTTCCCAAACATCCTTGGATGATTCTAACGTAATTCCTTGAGTCTTTGAAGCTTACGAAGCAAGTCATGTCTTCGCCATGCCATTGTTTGAATATCCATTGAAGTAGCCCGAATCACCAATGAATCCTCAAATCAAGTTGATGTAGAATCCTTAAATCCTCTACTCGTACTCTACGTAGTTCATGGCCTTTGTTTGATGCCTTTTACTCTTGAGCTCTCGAGCTATCACGAACGCAACATTCTTGATCATCCTTGCTCGAACTCTACCTATCGAACCATCGATCACATATTTCAAACATGGACTTGAGCTTACCAGGATCACATCACTTTTCCCTTGTATAAAAGGACTCATATTAGGTTAGTTTTGGGGTCTCTTAACAGTTTGGAGAGCCATGAGTAAGATCTAGATCAAGAAGAACAACGAAGTACGAAGATTGTATTATCGGATTCAAGTATCAATTTCTTGACTCTTAGAGCCCGTTTGGTCGTGTGTTTTGGCTAAAACGTAAGGATAAAACGTAGCTTATTTGCAAAAATTGTGTTTCAATACTGCGGCAGAAAAAGCAGCGTTTTCAAAACGCAGCTGTTTTTTAAAACGCTAGAATTCTCAGTTTTTTTCCAAAACGCAAGTTTTAAAACACTGCTAGGAAAAAAAAGCTGCGTATTGAAGTGACATCCCAAACACATTTATAAGAAAAGACCTACGTTTTTAAAACACTATGTTTTTTAAAACACTCCATTTTTAAAACAATGCGTTTTATAAACACTGCATCAAACGGGCGCTTATTCTTCTTCTTCTTCTTCTTCTCATGCTTAATCTTATGAATCTCTTGATTATAATTGTTGTATTTTATCTAGATTTGGTTGTATCCATAACCTAAGTCTAAGCCAATGTGACTAATGGGTCTGCGTGTCTGTTAGAGTGGCAACTTGTACTTAAACAATTGCTTGTAATAGTTTAAGACTGCTTATTTTGTACTTAGCTTTAGTCTTCATGCAGAAGATAGCCTTTGTACATCAGCCATCTTCACCGGGAATGTCCAATTCAGCCATCAGTCAAGTACGTTCCAACCAAGCTTCACCAGCAAAGTGTGAAGACCTGAAAAACAGCTAATTAAGTCATGATTTTGTAATTTTGATCCGATTAGGGTAACGATCGATTGCATGATTGTGTGAGTTTTAATTCTTATTCTTAATGATTTGAATGACTGGTCACCTTTTAATTGTTTTCAATCATGTGGACGAAACCGAAAAGAGATTTCATATGATAGATCGTAGGAATTAATACCATAGATCTAAATTCATGCTAAAGATAGATGAGTTGATACATGCAATTAGCCATAGATCGTATCGAAAGCTAAGAGAATTTCATAAACCTTAATGCATTGTTTTCTAACTAAATTTACCTAGAAATACGTAGGTTGCTAGGAAATAATAGGATTGATATTGCTTGAGAGAGAATATTGATTAAATTAGGAAATTTCGTTGTCACACAATAGTAATTGATCAGAACCTGAAATCGTTGATTGTTACCCTGAAGTGAATTGGTGAACCTAAACCCTACCACTTTTCTCTCATTAAAGTCCTCAAAATTGTTATTTACTTGCTCTCTTTAGTTTAATTGCTTTAGAGTAATTCACAACAATCGTTATTGCTGTCTAGATTAAGGTAGCGAATAATAAAATTTGATTTTGTTCCAGTCCCTTGGTATGACAACCCCTCGTACTTTTACTTTATTACTTGAGACCGGTGCACTTTCTAGTAGTAGGTTTTGAGACCTACCATGAATTCATACCTCACCCCTGGCCCTGTGTCAGAAAAAGAGCAAGAAGAAGGAGTAGGAAAAGGAAAATATATAAAACACATCTAATCGAGGTCTACAAATGGGATCAGGAACAGTGTCGTCTTGAAGTTGTTAAGAGCTTAGGTGATAGAGCATTGTTTGTGGTCTTAACCACTCATTTTCACTCTCGGCTCGTGAGTATAATGAGATGGAGGAGAATAATGTCTACTTTACGGATGATAATTTTGAAAAAATGGAGGCTTTGAGCGATGTTGGGGGTCATGATTCGGGTTACTACTGGGTAGGTGATCCTAAATACGTAGGAATGATTCATCTTAGCTGTACTGGAGCCACGGACATTTTTACTCCTTCAAAGAGGATTTACCCACCTCCTGTTTGGGTTCGATCATCCTAGCTAGAGAAATCACCATTTATGTCAAAAAAGGGTGCCTTATGATTATCGAATTTCTTTTGTGTTGCGAATTTTGATCTGCTAGCTAGATGTAATTTGCTTATTACGATCATTCAAAATATTTAAAAGACATATTGTCACTTCGAAATTATCTCACCATCTGCACTGTGCATGTCTATCTTCCCAGAATCTCATCTTGTTTTCTCCAAGTGCTCAAAGAATTACTCCATTGTAAAAACTACAAGAGAAACATTCAGTTCTTGTCACGGTGCTTCTTCTCAACTCGTGGATAAGGCAACATATAAATACATGCTGTCTTTCAAAAATGTTTGACGTTGATATTGTTCTTCATTTGTTAAGGGTTCAAACTTCCAATAATGTCAATAAAACCATTGTCAGCTTCTGCAAAAAGTACCCTTTTTCCTCTCTTTTTCCACCAAAACTTTCAGGGTATTCCTTTTTGCTCTCTATTAGCCATGTTATGAATCAAGTCATGTACTTTAGAACAATAAAGAACGTGAAAGAATGTTGAATTAATTGAATAACTTCAATTTATCGGAATGAAAGGTGTGGAAGTGATCCGATAATTAGAGATTAGGATAATCAGTTTAGTGGAGCTTTCTCTACTTCATGCAGTTTGTTATTTCCGGATCCACAACAGACCTTCCATCTTCGCAATCTTGTGCATATACATTGGAACATTAGCCAATCTCTGTGTCGATAATCTTCCCACAAATGAATCATGTTCGTGTGTGTTTGTAAGTGCTCAAAAGATGAATACACGTTTGTGATCACTCCAACTTAATTAACACACTTCTTCATGAACAATGTAGTATTAAGTTTGCTCTGTATTATCTGTGTTTATCTTCTATTGGCTGCTCAATAGCTTCCGCTGAACTCTTTGAATAAGCAACACAGACTTTCAAGCGTCATCCCAAAATTGCTTCGTCTCGAGATTTGCCACTCTTCGATAGTAGTAGTGTTTAGACTTCTGGTTTCAGGGACTGAGACTCTGAATCTACCGCCAGGCGTCTTATGATTGTTCCTAAGGGCCAACAACGGGAAGCTGAAAAAATGTCAACAAGATATTTCAATTGGCAAAAATTGCATTACCTCAATTCTCATTGAATGAAAAAAACACATAAATGGATAAGCAGAAAAAATTCATCAGATTCTTTGTCCTATATACGAACAAAACCTGGCAACCAAACAAGATTCCTTTATTCAACGCCCATACAAGGATTCAATCTAAATACGTGACAATGTTATTGATCGTCCCTAGCTCTATTAATAGTAGCAAAATTTATAGGATCTACAGAAGGGAAAGCTCATAAACCTTCCGATTTTGTTGCATACTATTGAACTAGTGCCCCTAATAGTGAAGGCCTCTGAAGCAAGTTTGATGGTTTGTCGAGTTCCTTTGCCCATCCTGTACAATCACAAAGTCTACCACATAAATACGATGAAACAACTTTTCCTTTGCCCATCCTATACAATCACAAAGTCTAGCCATATTAACACGATGAAACAAATTTGTCGAGATAGTGGAGGAAGAAAAAATTCACTTAACAACTATGATCAGGATTTTGTAGAAATAATCTATTATCTTTCTCCCCTTATTTTCTCATTAAAGTAGAAATTTTGGCCTGAGAAATGTTTTTTAGAATGGTTTCATACATCAATTTATTTTACAATATCACGCATAAAAGATTTCCAAAATTGAAGGCAAAAGCCCAAAGATCTTGAGACAGGATCTCTATTAGGTGTTTCATCTCTATTTCCGTCGGATCTTCGCCACATGTGCATAAGAATAAACAACATTAATTATTCCATGATTTTTATACACATGTGGCGAAGATCCGCAATGGAGATGGAACACCTTTTTGGAATAGATGATCCTATCCGAAAGATACTACTTTTGTTTTGTCCCTAATTGAGTCTCTTTTTAAATAATAAAAAGAAATTGGCTGCAAATGAGTGTCTATTTTTATATGAAGTTATTAAATTTACGCTTTTATCTATCATGTCCTATTGTACAATTACAATTATATAGTATGGACACTAAGAATATTCATGTATAACATTAATGGACATGCACTTTACACCATTCCATCTAATCTCCATTAAAAATTCAAAAGAAAATCAGTTGCGCCTTGATCATGAAAATTTCTAATGACTATACCCACCTTACCTCTTTATCATCAAGTTAAATTCAGTTTAACACACTAATACTAAGAGAATAGTTTCTTCTGCAAATAGCTTTAAGAAAAGTATCAATGCTAACAAGTAACAAGTGCTTTAGGTATTCAATTAACATGTGTTTTAACGATACATATTAAAAATCTAGATATAGTAAGTTTTATTTTGAAAACGGCTTATTCACGAGTTCCATTGTTTCTAGGAAAGTTTTGGAGACAAAACATACTATAAATGGGTGTCGACCTATTTATTTGGTTGGCACAGTATCGCCAACATTAGATTAAGTTTACTGATAAGTTTCTTGGATTAAGATTTGCCAGACCAAAATTTTCAGAGGAAATTTAGTTCCCTAGCTCTGTTCTTGAACTGATACTACAAAAATAAGAACAAAAATTGGCAAATATTTAAGGCCCATTATGTGGAACTGAAGAGTCAATTCCCTAAACATACAAAGGGTGGGTTTTGTTTAAGGCGCTTGGGGAGCTTCACTAAATATTCCACATACCAATGTTCTTAACAGATTTCCCATAATCAGATTATCGAGTCTGTAAAACAATTAAATTCAAGTCAATTACCAAAGAGATGTAATTAGTGTTCTCAACAACTTTTTCAAATGACAAGTGATACCCTTTTGGAAAGTCTGACTTCTTGAGAGCGAGGGTTGACGTCCTTCAATTTATATTTATATAAGTATATATCATCAACAATTTCATATTATCAAATCATATAAAAACTACAGTTCTTGCTACGTACCATGTCTAACACAGAGGAAATTAAAATTCCCTTGAGAATTTTGGTGGATAAAGGGAGAAACAAAGTACTTTTTGCTGAAGCTGATTATAGTTTTGTTGACATCCTTTTCGGCTTCATGACGCTACCGATGGGGACAATAGTCAGACTCATCGAGAAGAATTCTGATTCAAAGTTACTATCCATTGGCAGCTTAAACACTCTGTATGAAGGTCTTGCAAATCTTCCCTCACAATATTTCAACAGAAGAAGTGAAGCTAATGCTGCTTCAACCAAGAAATTCATCGGATGCTCAGTGCTGCAAGCTTAAACTCAATGTGGATGATACCAAATACTTCATATGTGAGAACAGGAACTGTAGTAGACCCGGTAGTGCTCTTTACAGCACTTACAACACTGCAAAATGCAGTTGTGGTAAGTTTCTTAATAGAGAGATTTGCCTAAAGGATTCAAGTGTCAACACATGTCACCATAAGAGAGGTGCATTTGTTACTGAAACAGCAACTTTTATGGTCACTGATGATCTTTGTGTCATGCCTAATTTGCCCGGTTCAAGTTTTCGAATGCTCAGTGATCTGGGGATTAGCGACATGAGGCTTCTTGAAGAAAGAACTGTCAACATAGGCTTACAAGAGGTATGCAGATCTCTTTCCTTATGTTATCCAAGACGTACACTAATCAAATTTTGGATTACTCATCCTAGTTTACTTTTGCGCTGATATAATAGGATTTTTTTTTATTTTTAATCTCAGGTTTTGATGTTGTTGAAGTTGGCTTTACTCTCCAGGTCTCCTTTAACGGATCTGGTTTTGTGTAAGACACCCACTACTGTTCAGCAGCCTGTTAAGTCTGAAGTTGGTAATTGTACTCGGCCTGAGATCAGTAAAGACACGCCGACTAGTATTTTCAAGAAAATGGATGTCAGAGCGTTTGTGCAGAAATCAAATGGCAAGCCCATGTTTTTTCAAGCTCAAGAAGATTTTATTGACTTTGTTTTCAGTTTCCTTGCCATCCCCTTGGGAACCGTGTTGTTTCTCTTAAGTGGTAATACTTCTGTAGGAAGTATCGACAATCTGTACCGAAGCATATCAAATTTGAATGCAGCTCGATACATGATATCACAGGATCTCAAGGATATGTTACTTCAACCCCAGTTGGCTCAGCACTATCTTTGCAAAAATCAGATTTTCAGTCTTAAAGAGGAAAGTGGGGTTCCTAAATTATTTTGTCATAGCTACCTGAGTGTTTACGCGCTGCAAGTTCAATATTGCTACCTGTCACCGTCTAGAGTAAGCTGAAGGGGATTACAAAAAAAATATTTAATGTTTTTTAATTAATTTTTAAGTAATACATATGTTGGATAAAACTATAAAGGAGATATTGTTTGTGTACATGCATGCTTATGTGAAATTTTTTTTTTTAATTTTTGTTTCTCTATATAGATTCCCCAGAAAAAAAGTGGTTTGTTGGAAGTATGCTCTCCTTTGACCTTTGAAGGTCCAATGTTGCATGGAGGAAATGTCAGGGAGCCAGCGATGTTCATGATGACAGATGATTTGGTTGTGACACCATTATCTTCCATCTCAAGTATGTCCATCCTTGATAAGTTGAAAGTTCCCCTTAGTGATGTCGAGGAACGTGAAGTGAGCATTGGCATAGACGAGGTATGGCAATAGGAAATACTTACTAAAGTATTTCTACAAACCTTTGTGCTTACGAAACTAACTGTTGCCTTGTTGTAGGGCTTGAGCATACTAAAAGCATCTCTGTCCTCTTCATCAGCTTTGTCCAGTGGCCTCAATCTCTTCTTAAAGAAGCCAAAGCAGGAAAAATAGCAACTTGAAGGCATTTCACAAGATGTATTGAAAATGGCTATAGCCCCTCTCTATCTTTCTTTGTTAAATTGTTATGCTTTGATGAACACAGGAGTTGTTGATTTGGTTATTTTTCCATCTTATATCTATCCCATTAAAATTTTCTATTTAGAACATGGGACTCTCTCTCTCTCTCTCTCTCTTCCCACCCACCAACACTCACCACACACAAAAAAAAAAAAAAAAAGTCAGTTGAAATTTTTGAGCAAGTTGAGAGAAATTAATTATTACTAGCTGGAGTAGCTAATTAGTCATTCACAGATGTTCTTTTGGTAAGACCACTGCACCATTTTGTCTCTGCAAAGAAGACATAAAAGCACATATGTATTATGTGCAAGAATTGTTATCTGTATTGCATGTTAATAACCTTCTCCAGTGGGATGGTGTCACCATGCTGCCAATTTTTGGTGTTGCTGTATGGTGCTGTCAACGTACCTCTTTTTTTTTAAGAACTTAGATATTTGAAATATTTTTCTGCATTAAGGGGATAACATGTCAAAAAGTAGTGACGTACTCCTAATTATGTTACTCCCTTAATACGTAAGTATTTTAGCTGTCTATTTTGAATTTGCAGAAAAGGAATTTGGCTGCACGTCAAGGGCATACATTTTGCTAACAGTTTATCGGACACGATGTATTGCGTATAAAAGAAGTGCACTTTTAGGTGTGAATTTATTGTTCAAAAAGTGTAAACTGTTTTGCAGTTGCTCGATAAAATTCGCCCTATGTTTTGGCTTTTTAGAAGTATCATCATTTGTTTCGGTTTGGTATTCCCTTTTAACCAAACGTTTCACTTAGAATGGAAACTATTTTTGTCTAATATCTCAAACGGAGATATAAAACCATTCTAAAAGTTAATTTCACTGTCCAAAATTTCTAACATCATCCATCACAGAGGAGACCTGAATTTCATTGACACCGAAAAACTAGGTAGTTTTCGCAGAAACAGGGAATGATTTTGTTGACACTCTATACAGCTTCCTGACCTTGCCAATGGAAACAATTTTCAGACTCCTGTGTCTTAGTGTTCTGATCAACAGCCAAAGGAAATCGGATATTTGAGCACTCTGTATCAAGGCCTTGCTAATCTTCATACATTCAACATTTTGTCACCAGGATGTAAGGCGATGCTCCTAAGCCCCTGAAATTCATCAGAAACACAGTACGTTCAGTAAACTTAAACAAAGTGTGGATGACATGATGCCCACAAAATACTTCATTTGTGAAGCATATGGTTTCTTGAACAAATGCAGCACTGCTCGATGCCGATGCATGTGGGTGGGAAGCTGATGACTAGAGAAATCAGCCTTATAATCAGTGATGATTCTACAAGTATCTCCAAATTCACCAGCTTCAAGCATTCGTCTGCTAAATGATTAATTAGTCTAATTCATTACTTAGTTCCAAGGAGGATTTATAAGATTTACTTGTGAAACCTTTGTCATCCCTTTCCAGTATTTCTTTACTCAACAGATTCAAGATTCCGCTTAATGATGTTGAGGAACAAGTGTTGGTCATTGGTGTGGATGAGGTGGTCAAAGTCAAAGTCAAACTCAGTGAAATGTGTCAAATTCATAAATAATTATTTAAGGATATTTCAATTAAAAACATTATTTTTAAGATTTTACCAACAATTTTCATAATTTTTTTAACTTTATCCTTCACGTCACACGCATAATATAATTATTTTAACTATAATTATGATCAACTCTAATTCAAACGTGAATTAATTTAAAACTAGAGGTTGAGACGATTACGAATAAAATACTCCCTCCGTCCCTAAATTATTACAAATTGCAAGAATAGCTTAAATAGACATATATAATTGCAAGAATAATTATTACAAATTCTGAAATTTTTCCTTATAAACAACGTTTGTTGTTGTATTTGTTGGCTTTTCATTTTCATTGCATATCAATGGCTTCAGACCAGAACGATTTGCTACCCTGAAAATTGCGACATACAGTTGTCCATGGTTGAACACTGGTTTTTTCAAGAAAATTCCTACATGCGATAACGATTGTCCTATATTTTTGTTATTTGTTAATTGTCATTGCATACGATACTACCAAAAAAAATTGTCTTATTTGAAAACTTGAAATAAAAAAAAATTACAATGGCTTAATTAAAAATAAAAAAATAAATACAATTAAAAAAATTACAAATAAAATAAAATTTTAATTATAAAAAATCAGCAGTCATACCATTTGTAATATTCGAAAGAGGAAGAATAGAAGTAAGATACAATACTCTTTGAACACATCCTCCAACATTATACTGTTATGGTGAAATATTTTCTGTAACATAATAAATACAATTAAAAATAATAAAGGCAAAAAAAAGCATTATAAAAGATAAATTGAACATTACAATGGCTTAAAACATAAAAATGGCAAGTTGAAAAACAAAATTGGCTTAAAAAAGTAAAAATTCCATTATTAAATTTTAAACCCCAACTTGGGTCATATTTTTGTTTTGAAGAACTCAAATATTACAAGGCAAGTTGGACAAAGTTAGGCTATGACTAACATAATCGGACATTACAAAAATTGCCCCAATAAAAATGCAAATCCCTATCTAATAAATTTTAGGGTGAATTACGGTCGATTCATTTTTAACATTTGTAATTGCTCAGTCACTCATCTTTTTTAAAATTGAAAAAGACATTTTTGGGGCGAAAAGACAATTATACCATTAATGAAAGAAAAACACGCACGCATCGCGAACCCGGCATTGCATATCGCGATGAGCAACAAAGGCATCGCGATGAGCAACAAAGGCATCGCGATGATCGCTGAACAACAAGGCATCGCGATGAGTAACAAGGCATCGCGATGAGTAACCAAGGCATCGCGATGAGTACCAGGCATCGCGATGAGCTACCAAGGCATCGCGATGAGCTTCCAAGGCATCGCGATGAGCAACCAAGGCATCGCGATCCCGCATTGCCCTACGATTGATGAATTTAAGGCATCCCGATACCCAATTTAAGGCATCCCGATACCTAATTTAAGGCATCCGATGCCCAATTTAATATAATATCAAAATCGATCAAAATGATTATTTTTGTTGAAAAATATACATACAAACATGGTATTGACTTCCTATAATAGTATGGTATTTGATATTATACAAAATTCAAACTCAAATCATTGATTAAAGTCTCAAAATCGGTCTAAGAACATCTCCTCTGTTTTTGGACAAAGACACCGCCAAACTCAATTTGGATCTCGAAAATAGAATTTTTTTGGTAGAAAAATTGTGCACAAATGTAGTACTAAGTCAAGATAACAATATGAGATTGATTTTAAACAAATTCGCTTAAAACATAGATTAAAGTGGCCAAAACAGCCCAAGAACAACGAAAAACGAGATGAACTCAAAAAATTTGAATTTGATCAAATTCGTGTTCTATGCATGGAAATTGATACCCAAACTTGAGGGAAGACTATATTAACAACATGAAATCATTTATACATCAATTCAAACCTCAAATATGAAGCAACGATGTTGTTGAGGGGATTTTAGGAAGAAAATTCTCAAAGTGCCTTTTAGCGATTTAAAAAAAAAGGTGGACTGGAGAGAAAAAAAGTTTTAAAAAGTGGACCGGCTAGCAATTTCCTGTAAAAATTAACCACAAGCCCAAATATTGATTAAGCTTAAACTTATTTATATAAACCCATTTCCGATTATGGTTTATTATTTCTCTTTTTAAATTTTTAGGCCAATTTTATTGTGAATGGTCGAGATTTGTTTGTGGATATAAAATATTAATCTATTTATTTTAGATTTACTCAACCCAAAAATTGAATAGTTGATAAACATGTTTGCCAACAATAGAGAGTTCACAAATAAGTTAATATTATTACAAAAAATAGAGATTTTACTTCCTCATTAGATTAATAATTTCTGGGACCACAGAATCTACTATTATCTTAGTAGCATAAAAAGCATTTGAGAGTGTGATTTGCCCTGCATATTGTAGTATTTAATATGGGTCAGATTCCATGATATGTATTAACATGTTCTGTGATTTATTCAATTTATATCTATGTAATACCTTGAAATGTTTTTATCTTGCATAATTACAACAACACAATCAATCCAGTATTACTTGAAGTTTAGATAAGTATTTTAATAAATTTTGTATTGGGCCCTCTTCGACTATAATGTTTGTGCTTAAGCAATTCTTTTGCAACAACTTTTCCTGCTATATCTACAGTTTCAAGGAATATTAAGCATATTAATGAATAAAGTATAACTATATTAAGGAATATATCATAGTTGAGCAGGATTTTAAGGACTCACCAATTAATCTAGCTTCATCAACATTTGGAGTAGATATAATTTTTGAAAAACCCGTAATTTCAAATATGCTTGTCTGAAAGTCTGTCACCAACTGTGAACATGTTGGTTGTTGACATAAAAAGTAATTTATAGTTGTTTTGCGTGATTTTGTATTTACCACGGTTATCAACAACACAAACATTTGATATGTAGTACAAGCTCCTTTCCCAAAATTTTGTTTCAATTTTTTTAATAAATGATTTATTAATTGTAACCTGTATCCATTAATCTTGTAAAATAAAATATATATATATATAATTGGAGGGGAACCAATACTGACCATATCCAAATAATATGAAAATTCTGAAAAATAAAAGTTTATACATACCTCAGTATCAACAATGACAAATTCCAAACTGGGTGAAATTTTGAAGTTATTATCAGATAGCACCAACCATTTTCTGACAAGTTGCATTTTCAAAATCCAATTTGATCTTGATTATCTTTTAGCATTGTTGGAAGATAACCAATAATATCTTTGGAAGTGTTGGAAATCTTTGGATATATTTAAGGTTTTTTCTCTGATTCGGAGACTACGGAGGTTAATAAAGGCTAAATAAAGAGGATAAAGAGGCGGAGGGAAACAAAAGGGACTACATTTATGAAATCAACAGGCAATGAAGACAATGAATCTATATATAGATATAGATTCAGAGTATCGAAAATTGTACTCCCAGTGTCCCGAATCAAGTATTGGTCATTGTGTTTTGAAGGAAATTTGCTGCATTAATTGTATGCATTGCAAACTTGTACATTGCGCAAAAATACAAGTCAACAACCAGATGCAGTCGGCTGATATTGACTAGCATTGCTCAAAATATTTACTATTTAAATAGTATAATTTTCCAGAGATAATTAGAATAGCAGACCCTACGCTTGAGATGAAAAACAAATAATCTCTCCCTCTCCAAATTAAAAAGGTTCGGACCTATATTCAGTCGTTCCAAATAAAGAAGTATGTTATTTTTATAATTTTATTTTATTTTTGAAAACCTTTTTCCTATAATAATGGGTTTTAATAGCCTAAGAACTTGGGGACTAGAAATATAATAAGAAATCAACTAAATCTACTTAGAAATGTGACCAACAATTGATAGGAACATAGGGCTTTTGTAAGGAAGTATTACCACCGTTCTAGGCAAAGAGTTCATTTTTCTTTTTCAGAAGTCAACATGTGAGTAAATCAAATCAAAATTTTACATGCTTTACTTATGTTTTAGTAAATAAAATTTCATTCAATAAAAACTACCTTAAGAATATTATGAATTACAACTTTTATAACTTTGTAAAAATAACTAAATTTATATAAATTATCAATTAAATTTTAACTAAGTTGACCATGTTGATCTTTCTCATGATTTATTTAAAACCAATCTTTGAAATCCTTAGCTAAGCTTTAGATTTGATGTTTGTAGATCAAGTGACTAGTCATCCTCTACCCAAAGGTTGCTAATCACATGACCAGCCATTGATTCCAAGTGTTATGCCATTCAATGTTGGCCACTAAACTGATATTTTGTTTATCAGTCAAGTTAATTCAACCAAGATCCTGATTAAAGACTTAAATATTTTTTAAGTCAGTCACTAATTATTTGGCATAAGAACAATAAATTTTATCATATCCTTATCTTATTTCTTGAAAGTCTGCTCATCCTTAAAAGGAAACTTCCGTAATTATTTTGAATTTGTATCAGTAATTAGTGTGACTTGTTTTCAAACATTTTTTTTCCTTTACATTTAATGAATATTCTAACACACTTTTCATTCCTAGCATTTTATTTTATTTTAGAATGAAATGACAGCTATTACCTACCTATTCAATGATAACACAAAACTCAAGTAAAAGTTATTCACAATCTTTGACCGCTCTGCATCAGAACATTAAATGCAAGGTCAAACATATTCAAATTTATCAAACGACAATTTCTCTATTTATACCCATTTAAAGCTAGAGATACGAAGAACGGTGACCCCAACTAGCATATTGAAATCTTACAAAAATTTTAAACCATTCAATACTCTCAAAATTTCTAAAACTTTATTGAAAAAAAAAATACTTAAATTATTTATTGCTTATTACATTCTTTGTATTTACTCTTTAGTTCAATCATTTTGTTAAATCTCTCCCAACTACTTAATTATTGAGTGATCATTTATTGTAACACACGAAATTATTTTGTTATTTGTAACATACAATCTCCATACATCACCAGTCCTTGTTTTAGATAGATCCATTAGTGATCATCTAGATTGTTAATATTAATATACTTCAAAAATTTAATTTTGACCAACTTAATAGTGAGCGTGACAGTTTTTATACTGTAAACCACTTTACAACTTGTATTTATTACTGTTTGTTTCATTTGACCAAACTAACCAAAGTTTTAAACATATCTTAACTTAAAGCTTTGTCTGCCTTTGTCTCATTACATAAGCGAGTCATCAAATTGTTCATAAGCTTTACACATCAGCAGATCACTTCGACTAATTGTCTTTAAAACACTTTTCGACTGCCAAAATTTTAAAAGGTTTTAAAGCTTACAAAAAGATTTTATAAGGCTATTGACTCCCACCCCCCTCTAGCCTTACTATTTATCTCAAGTGGACCTGCAACAAAAAAAAGTCAAAAATAAACTCTTCGTAAATTTTAAAAAATATTAGCGGAGCGATTGTTAGTCTGATTGATACACACAAGAATTGCAACAGCCAACATGCCTGACGAAACTCAGACCTCACCATCGTGTAAGCCATTAAAGGTATGGTAGCAGGATTAAACCGCGGCGTATATTAGAGATAGATCACTTGAAATTACAACCTCAAGGTAAATTGGAAACAAACAATCAGGCATGTTGAAAAGAAAACATTATAAGCTCCATATAGATATTCCATTTAATAGTTTGTCAAAAATAACTGACTACTGAACAGTTTAGTTATCTCAAAGCAACCAAACGCTACAAAGATTTCCGCTCCAATTGATACTTTCCAACACGACTCGAAATGAGCAATATACTGTAATAAAGAAGAAACAAATGCTATTATTAGATTGAATATTCAACAGACACCATTATAAGCTTGAAAAACTGTTAACAGATAATGCCCAAAAAAATATGGATTGAGCAAACAGAATATACAATGCAAGTTGAATTAACACATACAGTAAAAAACCAAAGGGATTATTTGGCATGGGGGTTTTTAGGTTAGTTTTTGGGGTTTTGTATTTAATTTTTGTAATGATTGAGGAAGAAGTAAGAGTGAGAAGCTGGTGAGCCTCACCAAAGAGAGAAACCTGAGAACAGACCCTAGAGAGGCCTCCAATTTAGATTCACACTACACCTAATTTGAAATCATTTCACTACTCACGTGACCCACTTCCTTTCCCATCCTCTACCCGACAACCCCCAAACAATTAATCACAGAGGTTGGCACGTATATTGAAATCAGCATCTGCAATTCTTCAAGTGTATTGATGCACCTAACTAATATTTTTATTACAAAATGAGAAGCTGGAGTAGAAGATCCCAGAATCAAAGATTTTGTCAAGTAACATAGATAGATAGAGTTTGAAATTCATATAAGCGTAGGAGAAGAAAAGTGAGGCTTGATTTGCACATGATGGTTCAATTGCAAGTTAAGAAACGAATGGATTCTAGTATGTGAGGAGATGTTGAGTTGTATCAAGACATTTCAAACTAAAAACAAAGCAATTTGTAAACCACAACTAGAATTTGATTAAGTTTTCCCTTCTTCACAAGTATGTTTGCATAGCAAGTCATTTCAATATGCAAAAAAAGGCAATAATAGTATGGTAACATACTAACATAGCTTATTGATAATACAGGTTACACAACAAATTTTCTTCTAATGCTTATAGTAAATTAGTAATCACTAAAAGCCCCCAAATTGCATTAGAGGTCCTATATTTCAATTCCAAGTGAATTGAACAAATTGTACAAAATTGTGAAATAGCTGGGAGTATAAAATTCCAGCTTTACTAGTTCAATTTCTGCCCAAAAAGGGTATGGTTGAAATACTAGTTCAATATCTGATAGGAAGATGGCTCACTGTTTTATCTAAAAACATGTTAAAATATTGCAGTTTATTATCTTATTGGTTGCTTAAGATGTTTTCCAATGATGGCAAAGAGAAGTAGCAAACCAAGAGAGACAAGGGATTCAAAAGTTGAAAGGCATACAAGTTTTTGATAAAAATAAGAAATATTGGGTGTCGAATCTACAAGACGGAACAAGAATCCCACATGTGACTGTTACATTCTCACGTTTAAATGTCAAATATTTAAGACATTTATAATTTTCCCGGGGCAAGGATATTTTAATGCAAGAATACTTGTTGCATGTGAACTTGTTTTAAATCGTATATAAGGAGCAAAGTTAGAGCACCACAAGGATTCCATGCTTAAATTGAATGAGGCTTGGAACATCACAAAAAGGAATGTACAACTCATACTGTGGGACTGATGGGAGTATTAAAATTGAAGTGAAGTCAGTACCTGCATGAAAAAGAAAAGAAAAAACCCAAGGAAGAATCCACACATGCAGCCAAGGATATGGGATTTCACTTCAAGGAAGAAGTTGCTCAAGATAAATGGCAATACCACAGCAAAAATATGCCAACAAATTATCGAGTCTCCATAAACTAAGCTCAGGATGGTCAGAACAAATTTTCAACCATTGAAAGCAATCCAATCAATATCCAAACTCAGAAAATGCAGAGAAGTAGGTAGACCAATATCACTTTGATATATACCAACCAAAAGATGTATATGACGCCAAACCTAATGGGCTAAATCAAAATGACAACAAGAAAAACCCAACCTCATAACAAACAAAATTCAAAATGGGCATACAATAAAAGTTGCAGATTGTACCTTAGATGTTGCTCGGGTACATGAATACTCTAACCCTAGATCCCTGATTAAAGAGGGAAAAAACACAAACCTAGTCAAACCCATGAAACGCAAATACTTATTGACATCTCACAGAATAAATTAATAAACATAGTAAACTACATCATAAGTAACATGAACAGCTACATAAAATAGTGAAATTAACTTCAAAAACTTAAGATCATGACTCTGTTTATGGGGAGAATTGATACAAAATAAAAAAAATTACCATGGATTTGGGAGGAAGGTTAGACTTGAACTTGGCGCGAACAACACCAGTATTACCATGAGGCCTAGTCACTTTCCCCCAAATGCAGCGGTAGTGGGACCCATTCTTCTTCACCTTGGCCTTGTAAATGTAGGCCATGCGCTTCCCTTGGTACCATGACACTTCCTCCTTGGTGTTCACTCCTTCAATTTGAATCAACGACGTGTTGGGATACTGGTTCGACTTCGACCTAACAACAACATCAATAATCAAACCAAAACCACAAACCAGTGGTCTAATCAAATTCGTGAAATTTAATAAATGAATTGATTGTTTACCTTTTGTAGCCAAGGATTGTTCCTCGAGTGTAGAGCCTGACACGTTCTCCTTGGCGGCCTTTCACCATTGTTGGATGAAGCTTTTTTGGCGGCAGGGGACTCAGTGAAGACTGACGGAAACCCTAATTGGAAGAGTTTTAGAAGACGAAATGATGCGTGAATTTATAAATTATAACTATGGGGGCGGATTGACGGCTGAGATGAAAAGATGTAATCGAGCCTTGGGCTCAAAGTGGACAGTGGCCCAAACATATAAATGGCCAAAATTTGGGATTGGCTCATAAAATAATTAAAGCTATTTTTAACGAAGTCTTTATATTGATAAATTAGTGACTTCGAGTTGCTAAGTTGAAAATAGAGAGCAATTTGAGTTTGACTTATTTAATGGGCGAACGCGAAATTTGGGTGGTTCTTTTACGCAATTTTTAATCACTTTAGTTTATTATAATTATTTTAAATTTAAAAAATATATTTTTATTATAAAATGCATCTATATTTTTAAAAAATACGAAACGACAAGCTATGCAATTCAAACCAAATTGATACATCGCAAAATATCATGATGCACAATATTTTCTTTTGAACTGGAAAAAGGCACTTTGTTACGTAATGTTGTCTATGTCCTTCCTTCTAACACGTACGCATTACATCGGTTTCAAACGCTGAAAACAACTACCCGGTTGAACACTTAACACAATCAAACATCCAAAAACCCTCTTAACTTCCAAAAATCTTAACACCTCCAGCAATTTTGTGTAAGATTTCAATCCATTATCGTGAATTATTATCAACCAGAGCACAATTTCTTGGCAAACATTAGCGGCTCATTTGAATACAAACATGTTTTAAAACACAGCATAACATTTGCAATGCATAACTGTGTGCATCGCTATGCACAAAAAATGTACTTTGTAGTACACTTTTTGTACATCGCGATACACAACTTTTATTTCTGATGCATACAACAATTTTTTTTCGATGCATACAACTGTACTGAATGTATTCTTTTATTAAATACAACTCGAATCACTATTCTGGTTCTTAATGAAAATAAAATCAAATCAAAATTTTGAATAAATACTTTATAAGTTGCATACGAAAATCTTCCATTCTACCTTTAAACTTTCAAAACGATTATATTTTCTCTGAATTTCAATAACAACATGACATCAGTTTCCATTGAATCAATTAATTTCGATTCCACATTGAACACAATTATAACTACTTGAAGAAACTAAAACAAAACGAATTCAAATAAGCAGAAACTTTCGAATGTGATATGAAACAATTGTAATATGAAAGAAAAATGCAAGATGCAACTACTAAAACATCATAGGTTGTTACGGAGACAGTTTTGGAACAATTAGCCAATTTATCACTTAAAATGGACTTGAGCGGTTAGAAACAAAAATGAGGCACTAAAACGATTGAAAATCTCAAGCCCACAAATTTTCCTCATTTAAAATATAGAGTCTATTTTAACTATACAATTTTTACATATTTACTATGTTTATTAATAGTTAAACAAATTAATCATTATCGTGACAGAATTGTCCTTCAAATATTTACCTTGTAATGATTAATTACTTGTCTAAAGTGGATAACTTTTATTTTTATTTTCCATTACAACTTATTATTATTATTTTTTTTTTGCTTTTTTTATCTTCTCAAATTATACTACCTCTATTTCACCAAATAGTTCACGTTTGAAAAATCTAATAAGTAAGGGATATATAAATAGTATTGCAATTGGACATAATTATAAAAATGCTTGAACATAGCCAAAATATTTATACCATATGTGAAGAGTAAACTGAAAAGATTTATGAGATTGTAAGCATATTTTTTATAAGTAAATTTTTTAAGAGAAATATACCAAAATAAAATAGTAAATTATTTGCCTCGAGGCTGGAAAGGAGGGAGGGTGTGAACTATTTTCCATTACAAGTTAAAATTAATTTAGTGAATTGAATGGTTAAACAAATGCTCCAATACAATTCATCCGAACTCGTATACGTATTCACACCATGGCACCATGCTTGCTACCGCTTTTACTAACGAACCTAACAACTGTTTTACCCTCTTCAAAACGATCAATTCCATGTAAACATTAAATTTTTTAATTATATTTTATATATTTATCCCACGAGTTTTGTACCTAGTAATCTTGTTTTGACTTAGTAATAACTGTTTACTGTTGGAGTTTTGACTGAGATGTAAAATCACCAATTTTCTTTTTTTTTTTCCCTTCATTTTTTTTTTCATCTTTTGCCCATTTTTAGCCTATATTTTACCCTTTTTTCAGTTTTATCAGAACTGCTTCATGTTAGTTTTTCCTCCTTTAGGTTCTTTTCTACCCCTTTCAAATAAATTTATTTACCATTGAACCTCAATTTCAATCTCTAGTCTATTATTTATCATTTTTGACATCACAGTGAATGTGTATTTTTACAATAATAATAGAAAAAGGGTTAATGACATTACTGAAGTCCCTTGACTGACCGTTTCTACGATTAGTTTCTTAAGAAAAATTTACATCGTTTTAATCACAAAAGTTTAAAATTGTCACGCAGTCGGGTCCTTTTGATGGATGTCGTTAAAAAATTTCCGTTAGCTCCCACAAGTGCAAGGCACATGACTTTTTGTTGGGCATTAATGGAATTTCACCTACCCCTTCTTCTTCTCCCACCCCTCTCCCTCTCTCTCCAATCGCACCTCACCCTCTCCCTTTCTCGCCTCTTTCCAAGCTCCAGTTGCCTGAATCAAAGTGGACATCTCTTTTAGTCTCTCTCGCGCTTTTCATCTCTGCGATTCCTTCTTTCTCTACGTTCCGAATGCTTACTCTCCCCGAATCCAACCAAGACTTATTCGATTCAAGACAAATCTAATTCACCTCTGACCGATATGGACACCATTGTTTCGGGCCAAGGTCCGACTGGCCAATTAACTTTTCTTCTTATCCCGCTTTAATGGAGACTTCACACACAACTCTCGAGGCGGCCGTCATCTTAGCGTAGCCACCACAACCAAGTTCTTGGCTCATCTCGAAATGGGGCTACCGCGTGAAAATCAATCAATCTCTATTCCTTGATGTGGTCCTAATTTTTTGCCCACGCCACCACGTCCTAATTTCTACGAGCTTTCTACCCTCAAACATACCTAATTAAGATCTTGAGAGAGCCAAATGAACCAATACTGAATGGACATATTGGAAGCTCGAAATGCACATTCATAGGATTACATCGGTCACCGCCGTCCGCTGGGAATCCAAAATTACGCGTACAAAAATTTAGTAGATAGAAAAAATTACCAACCTAGTTGAGAATTTAAAAACACATGGTAGTACAATCTTAATTGAAAAGAAGGTAGAGAGGTTGAAGATGAAGTTAGTAAAGAATGACACGTGAAATTCCATTTTAACCTTTACTCAAATGCACGTGGGTAGCATACTTAATGGAAATTACTACGGCATCCATCAAAAGGACGCCGTCGTGACAATTTAAAGTGTTAGGAACAAAAACTATGCAAATTTTTGTTAAGGGACTAGTCGTGGATAAATCCACAATCAAGGGACTAGTGGTGTCATTAACCTACAGAAAAAAATATTTTAACACAATATAACACAATAATAACAACAAAAAATATACAATTTAATACAAATTATATAAAAAATATACCTTATTTGAAGAAAACTTTCAAAAAGCTGGAGATATAAAGAGATTAAAATTTTAAAGATAGAAAATGATTTTTGAATATGAGGGTTTAGGTTAAAATTTTCAATATATAAAATTCAAGGATAAATTAATAATTTTAGCAAAGACTGCATACAGTATATTTGGGTCTATGTTTAGCGGCGCTCTTCAAAAATTGCCATGTACTATAGTATATCTATTTATCTATCAATCTATAGTCTACAGAGACCCCGCTGTAGCCTGTAGTCTGAAAACAATCTTGCCACTCTGTCTACTATCCATCTACCTCGCAATCCCGTTTGACCTGCTAATTACCTTGCTGCCTAAGCAAAAGTTTGCCCATAAACTCTCCCAATTCATTTCAAAATTCACACCAATTTGATCATTTATCATCGACTCTCTTCCACTTTCTCGCTCTAAAAAACACATGGAACAAGAGTCCCAAATGCAGGAGCCTCTCATCTCAGGTAAATTTTTACTAAATCACCAATTTTGTTCATGTTGCTTGATGGGGTTTCTGTAACGGGTTATTAATAAGGGGTTTTGGTTAATTTTTTTCTGGGTTCTTAGATAGCGAGAAATGGAGTTCTTATCAGTATGTGGGGAGGGCAGGCTCTGTAATTCCAACGGCTTCTTTGGCCGGAACTGAAGTCAGCGTCGACGAGATTCGATCGGCTTCCGCCGTTTCTGATCGGTACCCGCCTTCTCTCCATGCTCCATTGATCAGCTCCCCTGAACCCTATCCTAATGGTACTTATCAATTACTTGTAGTTATATTCTTCCAGTTACGTGCGTCCCTGTGTGCGTGTATGTGTTTTATGTATACATATTTAGTTAGATTGAGGACTGAGCTTTTCTTTTTTGATTATGAGTATGCAAAATGAATTTTTGTAAAAGTGATTCGAATCATTGCTATTTGACTTGCACCTGTTCAAAAAGGTCGATTTTGGCAGTCAATTGCCCTTTCTTTTCCTGCATCTTTTGGGCCGTTAAGCCCAATTTTTATTGAAATTATTTGCTTAGTGTATGGAACAACAAATTACTCCTTCCACTTATCTCTATACGTGTTTCTATGAACACATACACTAAATTCAGTTGGGACTGAGTTGTGTTTGTATGATCATATGTAACGAAATTGAAATACTGACCCTCACTTTTTCATGCCTTCTCTGGCAGTTAAGGTGATTTTTATTGAAATTATTTGCTTTTTTCGTAAAACAATAAAAAAGTTGGCCTCTCTCTCTCTCTCTCTCTCTCTCTCTCTCTCTCTCTCTCTCTCTCTCTCTCTTTTTGTGTCAACTTTTTCTTCTTCATATTAATGTTCATAATTGATAATAGCTGAACTTTTGAATTACTTTCCAGTTAAGCTATGACTGTCAAAGAGTTTAACAATTGATTGGCTGATTTAGATTCAACTTGCTTCATGTAAGATCCTTTTAGGTTATGTTAGTTCTAGTTTTTATTTTGGTCTTCTGTATATTGGCATCTTTTGATGGACTCATCGCATCATTGAAGAAATTGTGAATTTTCTTTCTACTCCCAAACAAGAGAATTACATCCTAATATATAAGAACGAGTGGCTGGCATACCAGTCACTAAAATAGGAAACTAAATTCCTTCAAATCAAGAATTCCATTAATTCAGGAATTCCTTTAATTCAGGAAACTAAAATAGGAAAAGCTGTAATTAAATCTAATCTAATCTAATCTAATCGGATCTAAATAAGAAAAGTCAACTTCCTAGTTTATTTACATATTTCGATCCATATTTCTACACTCCCCCTCAAGCTGGGTTGTATATGTTATACAAACCAAGCTTGGAGTTTAATTCATCAAAACTGATCCTTGGAAGCGCCTTAGTGAAAACATCAGCAATCTGTTGTTTTGTTGGAATATAGCTAAGTTGAACAATCCCATTGTTGACCTTCTCTGAGATAAAGTGTCGATCAATCTCAATGTGTTTCGTTCTATCATGGTGAACAGGATTCTTGGCTATGCTAATCGCTGCTGATCCGAACATCTTGGTGAGGCTTGTACTTCAACCTTGAGTTCTCTTAGTAATCTCGTAGCCACATTCCTCGCATATCCCAAGTGCAAGTGCTCGGTATTCTGATTCTGCACTACTCCGTGAGACCACAACTTGTTTTTACTTCTCAAGTGACAAGATTTCCCCATACATAAGAAGTAACCAGTAGTTGATCTTTTGTTAGTTTGTTCTCTGCCTAGCATCACTATAAATTTCCACTTCACGGTTTTCACATTTTAGAAGAGTAAACCGTGTCCAGAGTCATCTTCAAATATCTCAAAATCACATTTCTGCCTCTAAATGATCCTTGGTTGGATTGTTCATGTGTTGGTGACTACTGTTGAATAAGCAATATCGGGTCTAGTGTGGGATGGGTAGATGAGTTTTCCAACCAGCCTTTGATACCTTCCCTTGTCAACTCAACGCTTCTGCACTACGTTTAGTTATTTTTGGTTGAATCCATAGGTGTGTCCGGGCTTACATCCAAGTAAACTGTTTCATTTAGCAAATCTAGGATATACTTTCTTTGGGATATAACAATCCCTCCTTTGATCGGGCTACCTCCATTCCTAGAAAGTACCTTCTTGTTCCAAGATCCTTGATCTCAAATTACATTTGCCGGTAACCTTTTCGGGTTGAGAATCTCCTCTGAATCATCTCCTGTTAAGATGATGTCATCAACATAGACAATGAGGATGACCATTTTCCCTCCAGTTACACCCTTAACAAAGAGTGTATGATCTGCTTGGCACTGGTGATATCCATTAACTTTCATGGTTTTAGCAAACCTGTCAAACCATGCACGAGGAGACTGTTTCAATCCATACAAAGACTTCTTCAATCTACAAACTAATCTGTGGTTTGAACTGTTTTCTAGTCCAGGAGGTATGGTCATGTAGACTTCCTCTTCAAGATCCCTATTCAGAAACGCATTTTTATCATCAAGTTGATGTAATGGCCACAGGAACTTATGTGAACTATACCATGTTTTGACAAGTAAGGCCCAAGGATGGAGTTGAAATAATCTTTGGCATTGTCGGTTTTTAGGACTTGGATTTGGCTTTTGAATTGAGTGGAGATCATGGCATGAAATGAATGGAAAATGGTGGTTGTTTCGGATTTTTCTTTCATGAGAAAGGTCCAAGTGGTTCTTGTATGATCATTTATGAATGTTACAAACCATCTATGCCCATTGATATTTTTCACACGTGAGGGTCCCCAAATGTCACTATGGATCAGAGAAAAAGGATGTGAGGGTTTGTATTGCAAACTTGAATATACATGTCTAGTGTGCTTTGCTAATTGACAAATTTCGCATTGATAAACATTGGAATTTTTATTGATGAACAAATAAGGGAACAATTTTTCAAGATAAGCAAAGTTTAGATGACCAAGGCGATAATGCCATAACATGACCAGACTATCAACAGACACAGACACAGAACTGGAGTTGGAAACAAACACAGAATTTAAAGCAAACTTGACAGACCTTGGACTTGACTTTGAAACACAACTTGACGGATGAACTTGTCTAGTAGGGAGATTCTTTTGTTTGAGCAGGTATAGACCACCATGCATATCAGCACTACCAATCACCTTCCCCGAATCCACTACCTGAAAATCACAAAAATTGGAATGGAATTTAGTAACACAATTGAGGTCCCGAGTGAGTTGACTGATGGAAGTTAAATTACAGTTCAGCTTTGGAACATAAAGAACATATGAAAGAAGAAAATTCTCTGTTAAATGAACTGATCCAATTCCAGCAACTGGGGAAAGTGATCCATCTGCAATTCTAACTCCTGAATGATTGGTGCAAGGCTGAAAATCCGTGAGAATACTGAGATCTCCAGTCATATGGTCCGATGCACCTGAGTCAACTATCCATGGTTTTGACCGATTGTTTTGAACACTAAAGGCGAAGGGCTGAATACCTTGGTACATTTCACGTGCTGCCTCCCATATCTCCTTGGCTGTCCTATGAAGCAGAAAGTTTTCTCCAACTTCAGTGGTCATAGAATTTATTAGCCAAGACATGACTAAGTGATCATCTGTTTCCCAGCATCGATATTTAGGATCCGTAGCCTCTGGAGCAGTCGTTTCACCAGTGAGATGTCCATCCTTCCCTCTACCGGAGACAAACACAAACATGGATTGTGACCATTGGAGAAAATTATGGCCATGGAGTTCGTGATTTGTGACCAGGTGTGGAGAAGAATAGGGAATTGTGGGAGCTGGAAGATTGGGCTCAGATCTGGAAGTAACTTCTTAGGAAGTAGATTGTGAAGCTATGCTGTATTTGGGCATGGGAAAGAGTCGGCCAGATGAATGAAAGGCCAGACGAAGAGTAATGAAAGAGAATTAGGCCCTGCTGTATTTAGGCTCTGATACCATGAAGAAATTGTGAATTTTCTTTCTACTCCCAAACAAGAGAATTACATCCTAATATATAAGAACGAGTGGCTGGCATACCAGTCACTAAAATAGGAAACTAAATTCCTTCAAATCAAGAATTCCATTAATTCAGGAATTCCTTTAATTCAGGAAACTAAAGTAGGAAAAGCTGTAATTAAATCTAATCTAATCTAATCGGATCTAAATAAGAAAAGTCAACTTCCTAGTTTATTTACATATTTCGATCCATATTTCTACAATCATGTATTCTTTTATCTATTAATATAATATTGTTTTCTTATTCTCTTTAAACCCTAAATATCAAAATTTGTCCGTAGCACCAAGTTCATATTTCTCAGGGTGTTTTTCTCCAGGATGTTGCATCCTTGTTGAGTTGTTGATTTGGTGTACCCCAATGTGACCCTAAAATATTGGACTTGGATGCCTGTTTAAAATGTTCAATTTTCAAACAGGAACATCATTTTGATTTCAAGTATTCTGAAATTTTCACTAGGTAGCAGAGTCTATTGCTCTGATTTCAAGTCTAGTTCTTATTTCTGGTCTCCTGTATATTTGCATCTTTTAATGGACTGATCGTCACACATCTTGTATTCCTTTTTTTATTAATATAAATTTTTTATCATCTTTTTAAAAAAGAAATATCTAAACCTGTCAGTAACATCCAGTTCTTATTTCTCGAGGTGTTTTTCAAATTTTCTCCAAGAATGCTGCACCCGTGTTGATTTGGTGTACCCCAATGTGATCCTATATTTAGTTTACTGAACCTGGATGCTTATTTAAAATGTTCAACTTTCAAATAGGGACTATGTTTTGTTTTCTTGCAAGAGTTCTGAAATTCTTAAAAGGTAGCAGAGTCTATTACTTCTGAGTTGGGGATAATATAAATATAATGAAAGAGTAAATAATAACTTTTGTGAATCACTTGTTGCAGAGCAAGCTGTTGTCTATCAGGGTGGATATGGAGGGGAATACACCAGTACTAACGATGTTCAAAGGTAAAATTGGAGTGTGATCTTGTAGGGCTGGGATTTAATCAGTACTTTGTGTTGCTACTTCATTGATGGCCTACATCGTATACTGACACCTCATTCTTGTTCTGATTGTGGCCCTGATAAAGACGCGTTTATGTTTCATGACGTCTACCGTTTATAAAGGTGCTTTATCAGCTCACCTTGTAATGTCATCTTCGCATGTTAATTTAGGAAAATTCTGTGTAGGCAAATACTAGATGAGGTAGAGATCGCGAGCTCCTCATTGATCATGTTGGTCACCGTTGCTGTTGGGAAGTCGTCCAGCCCGGACGTGGAAGATTCTTGCCGTGGAAGACTGCAATGTCTACGTTGGGACTCGATACTTTTGTAGAGGAGAGAGAAACAATAACAGAATTGGAGCCATACCTTGGTGGTAAAATTGATAAGGGGCCTGAACTTGGTGTTTGGGAATTGGATTTGAGGTCGAATTCCCTGTCCTATTTACACCTCATAAAGAATCACGTTCTAAAATTCCTTGTTCCGAGGCTATTGTGAAATGCTCAGGTAAAAGTTTAAGAGAAATGAATTCCCATATACAAGAACATTTAAGGTTTAAAATTTTTTATCTGCTTACTTTGGTATGACCTGTAAGAGGTGGCCAATCATAGACCTAGGGATTCACAAAGAGTGAGGTTTCAACTTCAATCCACGGCCCCTTTGGAATAAAAAGGAAAATCTACTTGTCTATGTCTCTGAAAGACTGTGACCATCCATGTCATGCTCAACTCATATACTTGTTATGGCTACGAGTGAGCGCTGGGTTTGTGAGGACTGATGAGCCCTATCAAATGTGCAGACTGTTCGGGACGAGGTGATATTGTTTGCTCTACATGCAACGTGGGTCTAGTACCTGGATTTTACAATGAAAATCAGATGACAGAGTGCTCAGCCTGTTATGGGAGAGGTTTAATTGCCCACAGAGATGGATCGGACACAATGTGAGATGCTTACTTCATTTTCAGCTTACACCCACACACACACACACAAACACAAACACAAACACAAACACAAACACATATAGATGATCACATAACTTATTGAATTGTTTTTCTCTGCAGATGCGTGAAATGTGATGGTAAAGGAAAGCTTCCTTGTGCATCTTGTGGTTCCCGAGGGCTAATTAAGTGTGCGACATGTCAAGGCCGTGGTTCTCTTTTGACACACAAAGTAGCTGTGGTTAGATGGTATACTGTGGTAGCTTTCATTGACATTATTATGTTTTTCTCTTTCCTTTTTCTTATGGGGGCTAGCCCTAAGGGTGGTCCAGTGGGAAACTGGGGATTCACAAACTCATGTCTATCCCTTCCCACACTTTTGGACCTTAACCCCCTCCCCTCTCTCCCGGAAAAAGAAAAGAAAAGAAAAAGAAAAAGAGGTTCTTTTTGCTGTTTGGCCCACATTTCACAAGTAGTCATCCTGAAAAAGATCATTTTTAGTTATGTAATACCAAGATATCTTCTTCTTTATGGCCGTCAACAACATAATCAAGGGTGGATACTTTCATGTTTTCAGGAAGACTCATTCTACTAGGAAGGTGAGTGCAACAAGTGGGGCAGCCTCGGTTCCTGATGAGGTCTTCCACCGAGCCAGAGGGGTGCAGTTGTGCAACACACAGGCCTACCAATGCAGTCCTGCCTTTTTCGCTGATTCCTTCTTTCTCAACAAGTTCTCTTCTGAGGTAATTGCAGAGAGAGCACCGGTAGCTCCCACTGCTAGGGTTATATGTGAGAGACATACAATCTCTGTGGTCCCAGTTACACGTGTTACCATGGCTCATCACAGCCAGTCCTTCAGTTTTTATATTGTTGGTTTCAGCAGAGAAGTTTACTTGAAGGACTACTACCCTTCAAGGTTTTGCTGGGGCTTATGCCCATGTTTGGAGTGGCTGAAGTTATAATGAGTAAAATATCTGTGGCATGAACATGACAACCTGCCTCTCTCATCTTGGGTTGTAGTGTTGCTTCTATCCTTTTTGTTGTGCTTGGCCTGGCCATGTTTTGTATCAGTCGATGGCTGTTTTAACTTGAATAGTTTTGTTTTAATGTAAGTTTGAAATGTCTTCGGTGTATTAGTTTTTTTAGTTACAGTAATTATTCATCTGTAGATGTTGACAGAGGAAACCCAAACACAATCATTGTAGCTATTTATGACGAGGCGGGCCAAATTTCTAGTAGTAATGTTATTGCAAAGTCCCAGAAAAGTCAACTTCACGGTTGTGCTTCTGATCATACTAAGCAACGGCAGTTGAAAAGAGGAGGGTACTAGTGTCAAACCCTGGCCTGATCGTGTAGTCAGCAACAGCAGTTGAGTGGATGAGGGTGATTTCAAACTGTAGGTCCAAAAAGAAGTTACGAATGTGGGAGTCTGAGTTCAAACAGTTGTGCGAAAGTTAAAAGGAAATAATAAATCATTTTGGCCGTGAAGGATGTAGAAAAGTCATGAGAGAACTAGCTCATCCAGTAAAGACGACTAAATTCAAAGGCTAACATTTGTTATAACGTGTAGGAGGAATTTTGTAATTCGGAATCTAACTCTTATAATCACAGTTTCCTTTCATAGTTGTAATTCGTAATCCTAAATCACAATGGAGCTGGAGCTGGAGCAACCTCATGATTGCAATCAAGATTCATCATTACCAGAAAGAATGTAACGTTTATGTCTCTCCAAAACTTTATTCTTGCGTTGTAATAAAGCAAATGTTTCGGATTATTTCATCATTATCATACTTGGATTCAAAGGCCCAGTGTTAAACATTTTGCCAATGTTCGTATAAGACGGACTCGTACAGACTTGGGCAGTCAGGCCAAGCCTTAAACATGTTGTTGGTAAGGCATATGATCCTTGATGGACTAGCCAGTTGCCTAAGTTGGACTCCCTCTACTAAAACATGTACTTCACTCTTGAAAATTTTTAACTTTAGAAGAATTACTAATGGAACTTTTTAAGTATGATTTTTTTTTTTTCTTTTCGTGAGACTATTTTCCTAAAATAGGAGCTATGTTTTAGAGCAACATGTAATGAATCTAAGATCATTATTCATTTTTATTAACCTAGAAAAAGCTAAGCTATGACCCCAGGATGTTTTCCAATTCACATTTGAGTATCATCTTAATTTCCTTTACTTTCTATCCTCTCAGTGTTAATTGTTTTTTTTTTCTTTATTATGCTTACACTAAGTGAGTCCAGGAAGAATGAATTGCTCCCGAAAAGGAATATTATATATTGATTCTCTATCAATTGGTTGGTCTCTAGGTGTGATGATTTACTTCACGTAGATCAAGTTGACTGGTCTAACTTAATATTAGTTTTGGGTTTTAGCAATGAGAATACAGTTGCGTTAAACTTGGTAGGGCAAGTTGGGTTCGAGCAAAAGGTATGCAATTGCGATAAACTTGATATGGAGAGTTGAGTTTGAGCCATGAAAATGCAATTGCGTTAAACTTGGGTGGGCAAAATTTTACCAACTTTGTGTCGTAAGAGCTTTGGATGAATTTTGAAATTAAGTAGTAGTATTACAAGAAACAAAAACAAGAAAGTAATACTCCCTACGTCCCGGATAAATGTTCCTATTTTTTATTTTGAGATGTCCAACTAATGTTTAAAGACTTTGATTTACCTATTCTCTTATTTTTCTTAATATACTCTTAAAGCTTCATTTATTATAATATATTCTAAAAAACCCAACTATTTAAAATAGTTGAACTCAATTAATGTTCATGGGTATTATTGTCAGAACACATTTTACAGTACATCATTAATTATATTTTTTAATTGCTGTGTTTTATCCACTAGAAATATTTATCTGAAACGGAGAGAATATATATAGTATAATCACTTTCGTTGACTTTCACCCCACCGACCTCCATCCCTAAGCTCTAGATCTTTCGATGACTTAATTTCACTCTTGTTCCTTTCACGCACTTCGCGGTTATTTTATTATTAGTAGTAGTTGATTTAAATATGTAAAAAATAGTTTCTCATGACATCTTTTCCATAAACTGAAAAACAATAAGAAAAATAAAAAATCATCACTATATCTTATTCCTATGACATTCTTCCAGGTTCCAACTCATACTATGTTACCCCACGTCCTTTTAATAATTTTTTATTATAATAAAATATTTACTACTATAATCTTTTCAATCCTACTATACCCCGCGCGCCGCGTGACACGAGTCAAAAATTCGTTAGATGGTGAACTATTTTATTTCTTTTACATTTTTTTTGATAATTTAATTTATTGCATTAGTACATTTGAATTAAAATCTTGTAGTGTATTAATATGGGGGGAAAAGTTCTTTCTCGAATAAAGTAAGCCATTGTTTTTCATAATTTTATTCTTATTTCTAAAATATGTTTTTTTTTTATTAATGTTTTGCCAGCTGGAATCTGATGGGATGTCTTCAAACTTCAATTGCTTCCTGAATCCTACAGTTTCATTGTCTCAAATATGTAAAATATTGGTTTATATTTGATTCGTTTTTTTTTATTTTTAAAAAATAGTAACTGAATACCTTTTAATTAAAATTCTCAGAATGGCCCCTAAATAAAAATTCTTGTAGTCCTATTTTAGCCAAACTTCTTTAGGTAATTGGACGCCATCTTCTCTAATGAATCAAGATCACATTTTACCAACCTTGTAATGATATTTTTCTCGGATAAATTTTGTTTTTATTTATTAAAAAAAAAAAAGTGTTTTAGGTAGTGTGAAGAATTAAAATCTCTTGAGGAATCTATATTATTTAAACAACTCATATGGGAAACTTGTTCATCTATACGTACCATTGTAAAGCGGGAGGACACAAAATAATTAAATTCTTGTGACGCTTTTCAATGTTGCATATTTTTAAATTCTGAATACTAATTACTTCATTAATACTAAATTGTAATTGTAATTACTCATTATCTTAAACTATATATATATGTAACTTTGAATATCTTTTGAGGTGTAACATATATTATGAAACAAGAAATTGTTAATTTTTTTTTAAAAAAAAAAAAAAAGATGCACAAGCATCTGCGTATGTCTATTTACTAGTAATTTACTTAGTTGGTCTTTAAGTTTAATTTAGTTGATTAGGCCCTTAGCAAGAGAAGAGGGGCCAATGACCAAAAGAAAATACTACTTGTGTTTACAAACGACGAAGTACAGTTATTACCACGAGCTTTTTATACTTAACTCTCTCTCTCTCTCTCTATATATATATATAAAAAAAAAAAAATCATATTTTACCAACCTTAATTATGGAAAAAGAAAAAGACTTGTATGGTTTTTTCAATTCATTAAATAATGTTAAAGTTATAGAATGACATGTTAGATAAACATCATGTTTTTCAAATGAAAGAAAATGAGGATTTATATCTTAAATTTTTGAAATGAGACTATTTTGTTGGACAGACAAAAAGTAAAGTATAATTGTTTTTTTTTAAACTGAAAAAGAAAACATATATTTCTAATTTTAGTCAAGCATATATTAGGTACTAGGCACCATCGATCTCTAAAGAAGCAAGAAAAATTATATTTTAGCAACCTTAATACTCAATTCAGTTTTTTTCTCAAATATCATTGACGAATAGTTTCAAATATTAAATAATTACTACAAGTATAATATTTGAAACAATTATGTACTCGGACTGTTGCAAAGACACCTCTCGTTTTTATAGCTCTCGAGGCATAGTTATAAGGCTAATTTCCATAATAACAATATAAA